>JAJTUS010000057.1:0-280569 GCA_021399465.1 Hyaloscypha sp. PMI_1271
TTAGTATTGGGCCGTCTACTTATATACCGTTCCTTTATTATAAGGGTATTTAAGGGCCTCGCGATATAGCTATATTCTATAATAAAGCGCCAGTAAAAGTTATAGAATCCAAGGAAACCCTGAACTCCTTTAACTATAGATAGGGCTTACTAATTCCGGACAATAGTAGTCTTTTCTGGGTCTACTTCAATTCCTTTAATAGAGATAATAAATCCTAGATACTTAATATAGGTAACCTTAAACTCTAACTTCTTAATATCTACCTAGAGGCCTACGTCTCATAGCCTCTAGAGGACCTTCTATATATGCTTATTATACTTAAGGGGGTCTTCTGAGTAAATTAAGATATCGTCTAGGTAAGCTATATAGAAGTCGTCTAGGTAGTTAAAGAGGACATTATTTATATACCTCTAATACGTTATAGGGCTATTCATAAGGCCTTCCTAGAGGACTTTGTACTTATAAGCTCTATACCTCATCTAGAATATAGTTAACTCTTCTAAGGTAGGGTCTATTCTAATCTAATAGAATACCTATCGAATATCTAGCTTCGTATAGACCTTTGCTTTAGCTAGCCGTACTAGGGTTTCATTAATTAGTAGTAGCGGGTACCGGTCTTTCCTAGTAAGGTTATTTAACTTATAGTAGTTAATATAGAATCTTAAAGCTCTATTGGGTTTCTTTATAAAGAGTACCGGGGAGGCGAATAGGGACTAACTTAGCTTAATAAAGCCTTATTATAGGTTCTCTTTAAGGAACTACTTAACTTCTTATAGCTCGTAGGTTAACTATTAGTATAGGGGGGAGTATCCCAAACTCTTAGGTCCCTTAGGGCTATCTATCTAAATCTTGTAGTCATATAGCCTATATAGGGGTAAGATATTCAATACCTCTTTAGAGAAGACATCCGCGAACTCTCTAAACTCTTCTAGTAAGACTCTTAATAGCTACTATAACTCTGTCTCTTCCTATTACTATTCACTTAGGGTAAGCTCTAGGTCTTTACGAGCTCCTAGCTCTCTTTTAATCTCAAATAACGATATAGTAAAGAATATATTCTCTACTCTCTTAAGGTTTACCTTAAAGGCAGCTAGGGAGATACTATAGATATTAATTAGGGGCTTTCTCTAGCGCTCCTATCTTTGCTTCGTTTAGTATATAGTTGGATTTCTCAAGCTAGGCTTAGGAAATGGGCTTATCTCTTCTAGGGTAGCTTATATCCTTCCGTACCGCTTTACCTAGTCTTCTTTCCAAGTGCTTCTTCGTAAGCTAGGCTTATAAAGAGAACTTAGGGTCTTTTGCTTTAGAATCTGAGGTCTCTATAACTCGTCTATAGCTATAAGCTTATCTCTTCTATCTATGTCTTTCTGGTATTAGGGACTAGCTTTACTAGGCTCTAGATTCTTTCTTATAGTAGCTAGGATCTTATCCTAACCCTTCGTCTTAGGCTAATTATCTAGCTAGATTAACCTTCTATTCTTATAATTAATTAAGACACTAGTACTTACGAACTACTTACGCCCTAGTATTATATTATATCTACCTAGTCCTATAACTAATATAGGGACTAGGACTTTCTATCTATTAATTAAGAGCGTGAGCTCAATATAGTACGTAATAGGTATAGCCTACTTACCGTTAAACTCTCTAATATTATAGGGTGACTTTAATAGAATAGGTTTAATATCTAGGAAATACTCTATTATCTTTATAAACTTAGAATTAATAAAGGTATATCCGTTTACTCTAGTATTAATAAGAGAAGAAGTTTTAATACCTAATCCATTATTATTAATTATATAAGGGAGTATGAACGCGTTACCTCCAAGTAATTAGCTCAAATCGACTTCTATTATATTAATATAGTATAGCCCTAAAGAGGAGACTTCCTTTAGGGGCTATTATTTCCCTATTCTATACCTTCTATATCTATACTTATCGAGACTACTATAAGCTTAGCTATAAGGACCTACTTAGTTTATTCTATCCTAGGTTTGGGGTAGTCTCTAGAGATATAGCCTAACTCGTTATAGTTATAGCACTTTAGGTCTATAGTACTAGGCTTTAGGGCAATGGGCTTATTAATACTCAGGGGCTTACCTAAAGGCCTCTAACAGGGGGTGCTTCCTGGACTTGACTTATCGGCATCATCTGCCTTCTTAGATATCTAGTCCTTCTATTCATAGTAGGCACGGATCTGCTAGTTGTTCGTAGTATAGTGTCGTATGAACTTAGTTGTACTAACGTTAGGGTTATTATAGTACGTAGCTATAGTTTCTTATAGCTTCCACGTTAGCTTATCGTTTAGGTTATCCTTAAGGTCCTATGGGTTAATATTACTATCCGTAACATGTCTCAAGAATAAGGTATAGAACTCCTAGAAGGTCTATCCTTTCTTTATACCGAGATCCTTAAAGGCTTAATGAGTATTACGTTCCTTATTTAGATTACTATATAGATCATCTAGATACTTATATAGTTTAGCCACTATTTCGTATATATAGTGACTTACTATATTAAGGCGTAGGGAGATTAATGCCAGGGCATCGCTACCTATATGGCTAGTGACGTAAATAATCTTGAGGTCCTTAGACAGGTACGAGTCTAAGTTGCCTCTGAGCTTATTTTTAACCTATATTACCTAGTTATTAAAGGTAATACTATCCTTGATCCTATCTTCAAAGAGGGGAGGGTTAGGGAGCTTAACTATATATCTGCCTTTAGGGGCAGGGGTCTCTAACTAGGCATGACCTACTAGCCGTTTAAGTAACTTATCAATAATAGCTTTATTCTTGCGGAGAGCTTACTTCATCTCCCGTAGTTATATGTGATAGTTCTCGCTATACGCTTATAGGTCTCTTGTCTTAGCGATTAGCTCTATGATCTCCTCGTATAACCGGTCTAGGTCTTTAAGTAGCTCTCTGAACTCAGCCTTTATAAGCTCAGGGCCCTCTTCTTCCTCTGCTCTCTAAAAGAGAGTTTCTCTTCTACTAGGAGTATTAACGGGATGTTTGGACGCCTTAGGAGACTTAATAGGGGCCTCTAGTCCATAGTCTAATAATATGCTAGTAGCGTCCCTCGCCATAGCTCCTTCTTACCTAGTCGTTCTAGGGCTTGCTTTCTTTATAGATCTCTCTTGGTAGTATCGTTACTGGCGTATCCGTTACCTAGTCGTTCCAGGGCTTCTGTCGTCTATAGCAGTGAGGTTACTGGCCTATCCGTTGCCTAGTCATTCCAGGGCTTGCTTGCCTAGTCGTTCTAGGGCTTCGATTATACTAACTTTGGGGGTAAGTGGTACGAGAGTAGCTACGGCGCGTCGCGTCTGCACTCGTCGAAGCCGATTAGTGTACGGTGTGTTTTAAATCCTCCGTAGGATTAAAAGAGTAGTGAGCTTTGAATTATGTCACGAGCATAGGTCTAAGGCTTAGAAAGCGTGGGAAGACTGTCTCTATTACGACGATTTAAAGCTAAGGAGGAAAGGAGGTTTAGAAGGAAGCCTCGAAACTAAGTAAGGCGCGCAGAGCGTATGGATACACGTGACTGCGTCTCTGCTAAGTAGGCCAACCGTAATAGTAAGGACGAGATACTATTATTACCTAAATTAATACTACTCACTACTTGAACTATCTTATAAAGGTAGAAGTATTCTTCCGCGGATTAGTACTTGAACTAAAGTACTATACCTTTCCTCTAATTATTAATAGTCTAATAATCCACATTATCTGAACCTATGTCTAAAAGTGACTTGGCGAGAATATTAACGAACCGCTAGTCGATTTCTATTAAGTCTAATAAGAATAAGTCGCCGCCGAGTAAGAATAAGATATTATCTCTTGAGTTAAATAAGGTAATAAGGACGAGGGATATAATAATAGTAACGCGGAATATACTAAGGGAGGATATATAAAGGTTATCTATATTATCTTACTAGGATTTATCTTAATATCGAAGGGTTACTTTAAGGATAAGAAGATAAGAGCTAAGGTCGACTACTTAAAGGGCTATACTTATATTACTAATAATTACTAGATCTCGGACTTTAACGAGAGTAACGAGTAAATACTAGGGAGATGATATAAGGTTAACTAGAGCGGAAATTATTTTGCTTTTCTTTTCTTTTCTTTTATTTCCTACTTCTCTTATCTCCATATATATATATTAGGCGTTAAGGGGACGTTAGGGTAGCGTTAGGAGGCGTGTATTACTCGTAGAGTATTAGGGAGACATTAGTTAGTTTTATTATTTATGTATTACTTATGTATAGCTTACGCTATTACTCATATATAGCTTACGCGCTACTACGAGGACGTGGTAGTAGTCTTAGAGGCGGTATTTGTGACGTTAGTAGAGCGTATAGCGCTGGATTAGCGTTACGTAAGTAGAATATAGATTTGAGTAACCTCGCTTCACGAGGGAAGAGATAACCTTTTACACCTCACTCATGACTAACGTCACTTCGTGACACTTAGTAATAATACCTTTATTTGGATTATAGAGTTTATTTAATTATATTAAGCCTAATTACTCTTATATTTTTAGTCAAAGAGATAGTGGCTTTCTAACTTCTGTGAGAGTCCAGATCCCCTTGGCTCTGATTGTTGTGATACCTCCAAAACCCAGATCGTCAGGCAAGTCATCGATAATTGAACAGATTCTTTTCAAGTGAGCTAGCATTCATATGTCGTAGACATTCTTGTACCTACACAACCTGCTCCTGACTTCTTGATTTCATTAATCGCAATTTTGAAAGTTTTTGCTATAAGGTTTAGTTCTATATACTTTTAGATTTCGGCCGTATTTGTTTTGGACCCTATATTTATATTTAGAGGCCAAATCTGCCGACTTGAACACGTATCTTCGCCACCTTTAGCAGCACAGATGTCATGACATCCACTGCATCTTCAAATCGCAGTATTTCCAATAACTCTCTTCAAAAAGGTGAGTTGTTTAAGAGATTAGACCTGGAGCATCCGTAACATCAAGTTTTAACATGTCGTCTTCTAGTGCTGTGCGGCCCTACACGCCCATATCCAGCGATTGTGAGAGAGATCTTTGTGCTGAGAGTTTGACTAGTTGTCGAGACTCGTCCACGAGAATGACTAAGCCAAGCCTTCGGCTTTCCTATCTCTAAACCGGGGACTTACGATTTGCTCTTTAAACGGTGACCAAGACTCGATTTCGAGAGAATTGTATGTTAAAATACTAAACACTCTTGCGGCTATAGATAATAAGTGCTACATCTATCTCATAGAACTGTGCCAGCTCGTGAGCTTTATTAATTAGGGTAGTCTTCCTTCTGCTTAGCCCTTCGCTTCGTTGTTTAGGAGGAGGGTTAACAGCTATGATTGATCAAGGGATAGTGTATTATTTTTTAGAGATTAAAGGCCAGTTTAGTAATTTCCCTTTCATCCCACTAATGCCTCTAAGTTAAAGCGTCCTATTCTTAGGGGCTCTCTCAGCATATTCCCTTCTCTCATCCTTAGAACTAGGGTCTGTTCTGGCCCGTACTAGGATTATTTGTTAGCTCTCATCCCAGCCTGTAGAAGCCAACTTTATTTTAGTGTCCGTAGCTAAAATTAGCTCGCTGACCACTACTAACTTACTTGAGACATGGCGTTATAGAAGAAATTGTAATCTAGGCGAGAGATCCCGTATTTTCGAGGCTGAAGTACAAATAGCAACTGTGACTGCCTGCTATTAGTCTAAGCACGTGCGGGACCTAGTATTAATGACGTTACCCTATTAGGCAGTTGGGTTTAGCTCGGAACCAATCCGGATAGTAATCTTACGTTTATTTAAACAGGGGTTCTAGGCATTAGCATAAGCTAATCTTATATATTTAGATTCTCCTTAGCTTTAGCTCCTCGTATATAGGCATTCTACTTCTTTTAGGGCTTCGACTAATTTGTTCAGTGTCTCCCCTAAATCTAATCTAAGTATTCAGGCCTCTATAAAAATAAATAGTACTAAATTAAGCTAAAAGTGCTTACTACGTAGTATATAAGACTATAAGGGTGAAAAACTCTAATTATGTGCTTTCTACGTAATCTATAAGCCAGCGGCCTAGAGGAGCTTATAATAGGGTCTGTGATTGTATTATAGTATTGTAATAAGTGTCACAGCGTGATTAGTGCAATGGCTATGATTTAATAATTAGAGAACTCATGTATTCCGAAATACTAAGCTATAGAAGAGAGAGAGAGAGAGTGAGGAGAGGAGGAATAATAACTAAAACAGCTGAAACGCTAGACAACTAGGTGAAACTAGTCGTATAACAGCCCACCCCCTATAGCCCCAGCCAATACCTTCACAATAAGTATCCCCTAATAATACTACCACTTCACAAAGCCTTACTAGAACCAGAAGAAACATTAACAACTACTATCAAGGACTATGAATTTAGCAATCTCCTAAGTCCCTGCACTGAGAGCAGACTCGAGCACATATGCCCGTCCCATCCTCTTCGAATCGCCACATAGCTCCCACGCCTTTGTTCATATCACCGCCTGGAAAAGTGACACTTGCTCTTCCAATTGTAATCTCGTAAGCGTCTCGAATGGCATCTTCTCCAGTTGGTAACTTTACAAGACCGAATGTAGAGAGAAGGTCTTTCTCTTGAAGTAGACCATATCTATGAAAGAAATGAATATGTTAATCATCATAATCCATGGTAGGAAAGCCGATAAGTGATGAAGGGCCAAAACTAGATAGCTACCGGCAAGTGAATAAGAGAGTATACTTACAGCTCTTGGACAAAGTTCGAGTTGATATCGTCCAGATCATCCCCAAACTTCTCAGACCCTGGAATGAATTCGAATTCGTAACGAGCCCTGATGCCCACTAGTCTGTGGATTACAGGGCCTTTAGCGACTAAATAATCACTAAAGCAAAACCTCGACTTTTGCAAATAAGCTACAATTAAATAAATTACTATAAAGAAATCAATATTCACTTCATTTAAACATATCCCTCGATATTTTAAAGAATTACAGTTTGTGGTTATCGAATATAACTTAGTTAAATATCGCGATTTATGTTTTGCGAGGCCTGAAAATCTCGCTAAAATCCACAGACTAGTAGGTACCAGGCTCGTAAGGTTCCAAGGCGCCATCAGTGATTGCCCAAGTCGTAGGACGAATAGCTGCTCCGACAGGCAGTTTTGCATTGATGGGCCAGGCCGTAGCAGTGCCACGGTACTCGACCATGAACTCTTCGGGTGTCAACTGGAAATGGCGGTGTAGAAGAACTAGGCCATGAGTTTTTTTGCAAGGAGTGGTTGAAAAATACTTTCCCACAGTCATTTAGAGCCTTCTCTGCGTCTTTCTGAGTGAAGACTGCGGCGTTCTGAGAAACTGTGGGCAGACCAGCATAGGTCTCAGGGTTGTAGCCGTAATTCATAATGAACTGAAGAAACTTGCGAGATGATAAGATGTAGAATAGTGAAGGCAGCAAAGGCGAGAATTGGTGGAGGAGGATAAGTTATAGGAATAGGTCCGGGGCAAAGAGAAAAGGGGTTATAATAGTTAGATACTCGATCCACGGCCGGCAAATAAGCCCCGAAGTGCCAAATCTGCCGTCAATTCCTTGGCTGGCAATGCATACAGTAAGTCGGGTGATTAGCAAGGTCTCGTAGATACAGTGTTGCTTAATTTGCTTAGCTACATTCTATGGTGGTGTGCTCCTCGGGTCGGCCATTTACCTCATCGAATAAAGAGGGCAAATTATAAAAAGGACCCCTCCCTTCTACTAAAAAGGACCCCCCCCCCCCCCCCTAGATAGCCAAAACCACCAAAAAAAGAAAAAGAGCTAATGCACGTAAAGGTCGCAAGGTAGGGAGTTGCATTTCTCATAAATAGAGTTAATTAAAGCTAGCTAGAAAAGAATACAAGTGAAGCGTGAGAACTCCAGGAATACGGTTCGTAGATCCTGACTAAGCGAACTAATCGCATTAGACTAAATCCAGAGATCACATGGTAATAGTACTATAACGAGAGCCCTATATTTAGTATCTGCTTTAGTCTCTATTAGGTCCCTTAACATCTCAGCTAGGGTCCTTAATTTTAGCGCTAGGAATAATCTTGGGCTCTAGGGGAGCTCATAACTAAGCCAGATCCCGTGACTTAAGGGAATTTACAGAAAACTCCCTATTCCGCCTTATTAACCTACCCTAGATTTTCGATTCGAATTACAACGTTAGCTAACTAGTATTGACCACTAAGTTTAGAGCCTATTATAGCCCTTAGGTGAAAAGGGGGGGCTTATCACGTGCTATCTCTCCCGAAGATCATGAAAATTACTACTTCCTTCTATTATTTTTGTATACTCTTCTTATTAAACTACTAAATCTAAGTCTAATAATTACTTCTAAAAGCTCTATATATAATTCTAGGGGGGGGGGTCCTTTTTAGTAGAAGGGGGGGGCCCTTTTTATAATTTGCCAATAAAGAGACTTCGATAACAAAAGAGGTTGCATCCACAACCCTTTTTTGAGGCGGGGTAGAAGATCAGCCGCATGATAATCAAACACTGTTGACTACTATCGGAGCAGCATTTACACCTCAGTCAACATTCGATGCTCCATTTCGTACAATCAACTCTTTGTCATATTGATTTGAAATCAGTTGTTGGGATAGAAAGCGAATCCGCGCCGCTTTCCAACCAAAATTGCACAACCTTTGCTCCCAGGGATCAAGGTGAGTGAGTGACTAAGCTCGTTTGGCGAAATCGAGAACATGGTTGCGGGTTCCTTGTTCAACTTCACATGTGAAAGGCCACCATATTATTGCCCAGGAAAGCAGAAGAACTTATTAGGTAATAGGAATTCAGAAATCGTGTAATGTAAATGTGACTTCCTCCTTCAAATTTCAGCCTTATCACAGATTTCGATACGCGTTCAGCTACCCACAAAGTTTGAGACTAGCTAAATAGTCTCAGATTTACCACCAATGGTGCTTCATAGAGACCAATCAATTGCTCTGCGGTACATCAAATGGAATGAGATATACGCCCACGGCGTAAAACCATTCCAAATGTACTCGAATCTCCCGGAGGATCAAAAAGGCTTGCCAGAGAGTAATGTGTGTTTCGAGGAAGGTAAACCATGTCTGGTACGGAACCTGAGAGGGATGGAGGATCATTTTGACATTGACAAGCATGGATTTTTGTTTGCCAGAGTCGACCCGGTTAGTTTCATGGATTGGAAGAGCGCACCGAATGTGGTTCAAGATTACTATCCTCAAGTAGTGGCACTATTGAAGAGACATATTCTGGCGGCTGATCATGTCCATATATTTCAACACAGGGTTTGTTCGACTTCACAGTTATCAAGTATTCCGTCATGGGATACACTGACAATATATGGGTAGCTTCGCCATAGTGCACCTACCAATTCTTTTCCAATCCAAGATGGCCCCAATGAAGATATCGTAGTCTCGGCTGAGCCTTCATTCCTGAAGCCTGCTGCTACTGTACATGTAGGTAAGTGAGTCACAGACTTTATGATATAGGCTTTTCTTGGCGCTGACCATAAAGATCTCAGTCGTGTCGAAGTGTCAGGGCTCATTGCCAACCTTGCTGCAGACGGTCACGATAAGGTTGGGGGACATTCAATACAAGATGCTCGCGTCAGAGTTATCAAGTAAGATCAGACTAAATTCTCCAGATGATGTCACGTATTAATTCAGTTATTTAGTGTTTGGAGACCACTTTTCCATCCTGCAGACGACTGGCCCCTTGCACTATGCGATGGCTCAACAGTCAAAGAAGAAGATATTCTCGCCGTTCAGAAAATCCGTACAAACCGGCAAGGGGAAGGACTTTGTCCACTTTATCGGTCGCACTATAAATGGTACTTTCTTGAAGGCCAAGGTGTGGACGAAGTCTTGTTCTTGAAGAACTTTGACTCCTTGGGCAGCGTTGAGGCAAAATGTAAGATTCCCAATCGTGAATGTTTCCAGTGATTCTCAACACCGCGAGTGGTAGTTGCACCGCATGCCGCGTTCAGGCCACAAAATTTGCGCCCCAATGCACCTCCTCGCTCGAGTATTGAAGTCCGGGCATTGGTCTTCAGCAAGCCTTAGTTTAGATAAAGATAGTTGTGCCAAATTGGAAAGTCCGCAAGTATTTCATCCTCAGACAAATTTAGATATCAGTGCAGAAGTGCAAACAATGAAGACGAATATATATTCAGTAGGAGAACATGCAGCTTGCCATGGAGTTTGTTACGTTTCCAGATCTGCCATTTTTGTATATGTGCGGTGAAGCTGTATGTTTCGAGGAGAATGGTTTCAAAGACAGCGCCTGCTGGAATTGGCCAGCGCGCCCCACTTCCCCATGTCACCATGGCCAGTGACCCCCCCTCTGCTGCGCCTGGTCTAGTTTCTATCTTTGTTTGCATACATATCCGTATCAAGAAGGGCCTTGCTTGTGACCTTCCACGTGTGTCGCTCATTGGCAGCCGCTGCTGCTTCTGTCCATCTCGTGTCCTCGTACATGTACCTCTTCAGTCTTCCCCCAGCATATCAACCCAACCTTTCGGGCCTTACATCTCCGTTGATTAGCGAGGGTGTGATATGTTTTATTCGAGGATTTGCCGTCGTGGGATCTTGCAAACGTAATTGGAGGGCGATGGGCTAAACCCGAAGCTTTCAGGGGGGGTGTTCAAGCCTGAGATTCCAGGCATCAAAACCGTCACCTAATCTGGGGTCGCTTAACGCTAAACTTTTTGAGAACATGAATTTGTTTGACTCATAACATTGAGGATTCGCGACAACACCTCTCGAAAACAGAGCAAGAGGTCAACCCGAATCCTCCATGCTCATTAACCGTCCACTCACCTTTCGAATCAACTACTCTACTTTTCGAGCACACAAAGCCCTGTTCTGTCCTCCGATTGCCTCGGAGAAGCGTGCCCTGTGCGTCGCCAGAGAGCACTACATAACGAAGCGGCAGGAACGTCGTCTATCCTTTACACGAATCCTCGATTCCTCCGTGGCAGACGAGCAGAGAGAAACAAGTATGGAGGAGGATCAGAAGAATGCGAGGGAACAAGAGAAGGAGCGGAAGAAGGCTGAGAAGTTGAAGAAGCTTGAGGACAAGAAGTCAAAAAAGTCGACTACAACACCAGTTGCTGCGCGGGAGAAGTCAAACACCAAAGCGACCTTACAGAAGCCAACATACGTCGACGCCACCCCCGAAGGAGAAAAGAAGATCCAAGGCGCGCTGGACAACGAAGGGCTTAAGGCGTACGATCCTACGGTGGTGGAGGCGGCACATTATGCGTGGTGGGAAAAGATGGGCTTCTTCAGACCCGAATTCGGCGCAGACGAGAAGACGAAGCCAGCGGAATCTTTTGTGATCATTGAGCCGCCGCCGAACGTCACCGGGCTTCTTCACATGGGCCATGCTTTGAGTGGTACTTTACAGGACATTATGATTCGATAGTACGATGGTTTGTCCCTTTTCTTGTACGTCAGCTGCTAACAATGAGTTAGCAATCGCATGCGTGGAAAGACTGCACTTTGGGTACCGGGCTGCGACCATGCTGGTATTTCTACACAAACCGTTGTCGAGAAGATGCTCTGGCGCACTGAGAAGAAGACACGCCACGACCTCGGAAGAGAGAAGTTTCTCGAAACCGCTATGGAGTGGAAGGAAGTGTATGATATGCAATCCACCCTAATTTGGCACACAAGCGCTAACGAGTCGCTTCAAGCTATCACAAGAAGATTAGTACTACAAAACGACGCTTAGGCTTGTCTGTTGATTGGAACCGTGAGGCTTTCACAATGGACGCACCTCGACGCGAAGCTGTATCGGAAGCTTTCATCAGGCTTTACGAGGATGGCACAATCTACCGCGCAAATCGCATTGTGAACTGGGACGTTCAACTCCGTACGGCCGTCTCAAATCTTGAAGTCGAGAACCTCGAATTGAAAGGCCGCACGAAGCTCTCTGTACCAGGCTATGAGAGAAAGATCGACTTTGGTGTGATGACTTATTTCCAGTACGAGATTGATGGTAGTGACGAGAGACTCGAGATTGCAACTACTCGTCCAGAAACTCTTTTAGGAGATTCCGGAGTAGCAGTCAATCCAAATGATGATCGATATCGTCATCTTATTGGAAAGAATGCTCGACATCCATTTATCGCAGATAGGCTTCTCCCAATTGTTGCCGATGAGCATGTTGACCGTGAATTCGGTACCGGAGTTGTCAAGATCACGCCTGCACACGACCAAAACGATTTCAATATTGGGAGACGCCACGATCTTCAATTCATCAACATTTTCAACGATGATGGTACGCTAAATAGTAACACTGGCTCATTCCAAGGCCAGAAACGCTACGAGGCACGGTACAATGTTGTAGCGGAGCTAAAGGCCAAAGGATTGTTCATTAAGGAAGAAGACAACCCGATGGTCCTCAAGCTTTCAGAGAGATCGAAAGATGTGATTGAACCACTCATGAAGCCTCAATGGTGGATGAAGATGAGGGAGCTGGCGGATAAGGCTATCGAGGTGGTCAAAAACGGCGAAATTACCATTTTCCCTGCATCGGAGGAGAAGAAGTACTTCCGCTGGATGGAAGGTATTGATGACTGGTGTCTATCAAGACAATTGTGGTGGGGCCACAGAGTGCCAGCTTATGTAAGTCTATCCATTTCCTTTCATATCTTTCTTTTTCGGATTAGACAGCTTCGGAATCAAACATTCGACCGCCCGTTCATTACCACCGATTTGGGCGGTACCACGAATACCTGTCTGAACCACCAACGGTGAATAATTCTTGCGAGTCAACCACTAATTTCATCGAAATGAAAAGTACGTAGTCATGAACGATAACCCATCTGCATTTGGCAGTGACGATTCCTTGTGGGTTTCCGGCCGTGATGAAGTCGACGCACGAAAGAAAGCGGAAATAAAATTTCCAAATAGAAGTTTCACCCTGGAGCAAGATCCCGATGTTTTCGACACCTGGTTCTCTTCAGGTCTGTGGCCCTTCTCCACACTCGGCTGGCCACAACAGACCAACGACCTGGCAAACTTTTATCCGACCTCCGTACTTATGACTGCCTGGGACATATTATTTTTCTGGGTTGCGCGTATGATCATGCTCGGTATCAAGCTCAATGGTGCCGTCCCGTTCCGCGAAGTCTACTGTCATCCGATCATTCGAGATACCGAGGGAAGAAAGATGTCCAAGTCTTTAGGAAATGTCATCGACCCGCTAGATGTTATTCAAGGCATTTCTTTGGATGCTCTGCACGAGAAGCTCAAGCAAGGAAACCTGGATCCCAAAGAGCTGCAGCGAGCTACCAAGTACCAGAAATCCGCATTTCCGGACGGCATTCCACAGTGTGGAACTGACGCTCTTCGCTTTTCTCTTGCCGCGTACAGCACTGGAGGTAAGTACCCATCATCGACGGATTTCGGCTTCTGCTGACGATTTAAAGTTACGGACGTCGATTTTGATATCAAGGTCATATTTGGCTGGCGCAAATTCTGCAACAAGATCTACCAAGCAGCTCGGTATGTGATTGGATCGCTCAAGACTGATTTCGTGCCAAATTCGACCTCGACGACATCCGGCAAGGAGTCTCTGGCTGAGAAGTGGATATTGCACAAAATGACCAACACGGCTAAAGCCATGAATGACGCACTTGAGAAGAGAGAATTCGGCCGTTGCACGACCATATTGCACCAGTACTGGCTACACGATCTTTGTGACACGTACATCGTGTGTTGCCCCTTCCAATCTCTTAATCGAAATCACTGACTGATCGAATATAGGAGCAATCCAAATATCTACTTAGCAGCGGCAATTCGAGTGAGCAGCGCTCAGCTCAAGATACTTTGTATACCGCTCTCGACGCTGCTTTGACTCTGACCCACCCATTCATGCCATTTTTAACAGAGGAGCTCTGGCAGCGAATCCCCAGGAGACAAGGAGATTCGACGCAAACAGTCAGTTTAGCCCAGTACCCGGTCTACAACGACAGCATGAACGATGCTACAGCCGAAGTGAACTACGAGTTGATTCTGGATGTGTGCCGAGCCAATCGATCTCTCATCGCTGCATACCCAACAGGTGCTGGAGCTCAGCTGTACTGTCAATTGTATGATGACTCAAACTTCGCTGTCGCAAAAGAGCATCTTGGTAGTATACGATCTTTGTCAGGAAAGGGAATCGGGACCATTGATCTATTGTCCAAGGAGCAAGAGAAGCCTATGGGCTGCATTGCCTACAATGTGGGCAGCAAGGCAGCAGTCTTTTTACTCGTACAAGGCCGTATGGATTTGGATCTAGAGATCAGTAAGGCTACTATGAAGCTCAATAAGTGCAATGAAGGATTCCGAAGGTCTCAGAAGCTATTGGAAGACGCGGAATTCTTGAGAAAGGTGGATGAAAAGGTTGTAAACGCGGAAAGGGCAAGGCTGGCGGATTACGAGGCCGACATCCGGAGCACGACCGACACAATCAGTCAGTTCCAGCACTTGAGACTTAGGTAATCACTGTTGAGGCTGTGATTGCAATTCGTCGCGCGAGATAGAGCTTATCCTCTTCACTTCTGTTGCATGAAAGTAGAGCTATTGTATGACCTGTACGTAGACACTGATAGAATTCAGTACAATGCACAGACTATTTGACACTGTATGCTCTAAGTATGATTTCGTCTGCTATGCTTTTTCATGTGCACATATCGCCTCATTCATTTTCCAGAAAAAGAGCCGAATGGGAGGAGCGTGCTGAGAGCACACTCGAATAGTTCTCGCCATAACAGGCTATTCGAGAGGCTTTGCGCAGGGTAGCCTGCAACCCCGAACTCTGGTGTATGGTGCTGACAGGTTTAGCGACTCTAACATGTGCAGAGGTCCAGGAGTTCTGAAGAACCGGGGGGTGGAGCTGAAAGCAATTGATGGCTGCCCATTGATGAGGAGGGTCTAGGGCTTGCGCTAATACTACCAGCACAAGCTGATTGCGGCAGTGTATAGCAACTACATCTAAAAGTCAGCAGTGTCGAAACGCTTGGGCAGAAAATGGAGAGGGTATTCTCACTGCAGCCAGCTCATAAGGTAACCCATGCGTTTTTCCCCCAAGATTTAAGCCATAGTGATATGCTAACATTATGATTGGTTTTCCAACAATTGTGCCGACTGTGCCTATCATAGCCATCCAACTACACATTTGAGCAACGTTGGAGGCGTCAACAACTCCTGTCAAGTAGGCTTGCAGGGTGATATTAAATCCGTCACCAAGTGATGCCACGAGGAGAGCTGTAAAGCGCAGAAAACGGGTCAACTTCAGATCCAGTTATAATATAAGGATTTTGCATCCATAGTCTTCAGATCAATGGCAATACCAAGACTTACCTAGGAAGAATACAATCGGACTAAAAGCTAAACCCAGGAAAATCGAGCCTATTATGAGCAGCACGAGGCTGAGGCGAGCCACTGTAAGGTCGGCTCGGTGAGGGTTTGCTTTCGAGCAAGATATCTTCTCAATGCAGGTAAAGCTGCCGCAAAGAGCACCCAGGACACCAAAGCTCGAAAAGAAATCACGTAGGCTGCCTTTCCGATGGTTTCCATTGATCAGCTATGTGGAAGCAAGAAGAGGACTCGCCCAGGAGCAAAAGAGAGGATTTTCTTACCTGAGCTATTGTCCATCTAAGTTCTTTGGAAGCAAACTGTTGTAACAAAGGTACGAAGACAACGGCATAAAGTATCGGGAATACAGGGCATTATTTTATGAAGACCACTAAATGCCCTGTAAGGTCTTACTTTAATCTCCCTGTAGCCGTTCCTAGCCCCCTGTAAGCCCTGTAGGGGTCCCCTGAAGTGTGGCTTACCTCGCTAAACCTCTGATTTTCGATTGTTTTTTAATCAGTTCGATTCTATCTATTAAAATAACTACCTAATAAACAGCTACTTTCTCTTGACCCTTTTTTCGTCCTTCTTTATACTCATTCCCCCCCTCTAGACGTATTATCTCCTTCACGTGATCAGGAATTGCTGTAATCCACTCCTGAATCTTGCTCTGTGGGAGGTCCTCCCAGCATTTCTCCCACTTTGCTCTCAGCTTCTTTTTATCACTAGTAGGCCCCCGCTTAGTAGTCTCCTTCTTCATCCAGAACCAGGCCTTCTCAATTGCATTGAGATCAGGTGAGTTCCCTGGCCAAAGCATCTTCATAATCATCCATAGATTATAAACCTCCCCTTGGTAATGTGACTTGTGGGCTCCTGTATTGTCCTCCTACACAATAGTCTTTGGACGATCCTTTTGGCACTCCCTAGCAAAGGGTAGAAGCTTCTTAATCAATATCCTCTTCTGGTATCGATACCAATTAATCCCTCCTCGTCCATTCTTCACGATATAAGCACTAGTCGCTTCGTTATGCTTCCATACTTTTCGCACCCCTCCAGGGGCCCTCCCATGAGCTTTCTTCCAATCCCTTAGCCACTTCCTCTGCTCCTTCTCCCACTTCTGTCTATTAGCCTTCTCAATTAAGGAATTCCTCGCATCAAGATCAGCTTTGCGATCCTTCTTCTCTTGTGGAGTCTCTGGTTCCCATACGTGACAAGGCCCCTTCTTATCAAAGGAGAAAGACCCCTAGAACATGAACTCAGAGAACCCTTTCCACCTCCTCCGTATATAATGCTTATTATACGCTTCTCTAGGTAGTCTCTACACACGTCTCTTTCCCCTCGTGCTACCTAATTAAATAGCAGTCTCGTCTGTAAAAATCACGTCTTTCTAGTCGTCAAGTGACCAATGCTCTCGCTCCAGGCACCAGGCTAATCGCTCCCCTTTACTAAGCTCATTCAAACCAGGCTTGACTATCAGTTTGCACTGAGAGTAGCCTGCGTAAGTAAGAACCTTCCATACGGTTCTAGGTGTAACCTCGTGACCCCTCTTCTTTACTTCCTTTGCAATTGTAGCACAAGAAAAGCCTCTCGTGGTAGAATTCTGGAGAACGACCTTCAGGACACACTTAATCGCCTCAGGGGAGATTCCAGGTCGACCAGATCTTGGTGCATTTAGCACATGCGAGACCTCCAAAGGCATATTCTTATTCTCTACCCATCCACGCTCCCTAGCTACAGCTACGAGTCGATAAACAGCTGATTTGGGTACTCCTGTGGCCTCCCTGATTTGTGCTAAAGACTTCTTATCCTCAAGCATATAAATAGCCTTGATTCTAGCACCAGTGGAATGCTCTTTAGGCCCAAGAGTAGTGATTACAAAAGTAGTCGATGAAGCGAGTAATGGAAGGGCTGGTTCAGCTGAATCATCGTCTGAATCGTCCGAATCTGACGGTATATTATACCACGTATCCTCTTCATCTTCAGTATGCTCGTCATCTGAGGAATCAGGAGGAGAGGAGAGCTCTGATTGGCCATCTAATAAGTCAGGGAAGTCATATAGACCTCCAAAAGTAGCCATAATAGCTAAAGTAAAGCGAAAAGTATAAAGTAGTAGGTTGTAATTAATTAGAATCAGAATTCAGAAGGAAGTGTGTGTAGAGAGGTGTGCATTAGGGCTCTTTACTTAGTGGACTCGCCTATATTATGGGCGTTTGGAGGCGTTTAACACCTGTCAAGCTGCATAAGCCTAGATTAAGCCTTTAGGGGCCTTCAGGGGACCCCTACAGGGCTTACAGGGGGCTAGGAACGGCTACAGGGAGATTAAAGTAAGACCTTACAGGGCATTTAGTGGTCTTCATAAAATAATGCCCTGTATTCCCGATACTTTATGCCGTTGTCTTCGTAGACTTGTGCGTGCCATTGCAGCGAGCAGCAACAATATTAAAAACCGAATGACTTTGTTCTCCGGCATACTTAATGATCTATCTCGGAGTTTGTGGAGCATTGCGCAGCATTTTTTTCGAACTTGTATCTCAGGCTGAGACAAATGTTGTTCGTCATCTAAGAGATCATGCACATGAGCGGCTTCAGTAGCTGAAGGTTGGCGTGTACCTATCAGATCCCGGTCCAGTCGTGATGGTGCGGTTTCTGGGAGGATAAAAACGATAAGTATTGCGACGACAGCAGCAAAGATGCCTACGCCAAAGGGTATCCAGATACCGAGCTTCATAAGTATGGAGGCGAGACTTGGAGCTATGAGCTGTGTCGTGTAGTCGGCGACTTCCATGTAGTAGAAATACTTTGTTCGGGAGTCTGGTGGTGACACATCCGCAATAACTGAGAAGATCATGGCTGACACGACCCGTCCACCGCCGCCCAGGATCTGAAAGAACCCGGTAGCAATGTAAGATCTGGTAGGAAACGTCTGGTGGTAGTAGCCTGACTTTGATAAGCATTGAGCAGCACAAGTAGCCGGCGGACAAGGGTGTCTGGACTAACCTATCATGCAGATACAGCAGTAGAACAGTAGCTCTGCCAAGGAATTCAAGCCAATGACCAGCCTCCGCCCGTACTTATCTGCGATAATGCCAAAGGGTATCGTGACGATGAGAGCTGAATGTGACAATCAGGTGGACGTAGGAGGTATGTATTGCTATCCTCTTGTACTTCAAACGATTCACAAACAGCTACCAATAATACAATGAGATGGAGTGACAAACCAATAGTGGAAGCACAGATATGCTGGTATTCAAGAACGCAACTTCCTCCTGTACGGGTGTTACTTTGCACAGCTTTTCGGGAACATCTCCACCGGCATCTATTTTGCTGGGATCGTGCTCAAGGTAGTAATCTCGACAGGCACTGGCTTCAAAAAGGCGAAGAACAGGAGTTCCCATAAGGGTAGCAAGCCATGCGTTTGCAAGTATAATAAGGAAGCATGCAATGAGTGCTAGCCTCTTGTCCTTTACCTTGACATGATGGATACTTGCGGTACCGTCATCAGAGTCGTCCAGGACACCGTCTGCGAGCAGTGGGCGCGATTCAAGGAGAGATTCATCGGAAGTGGTCATAGCGGGGAGATGGATCAGGCCAGTTTCTAATGATGAGGCAGCAGTTGCGGTTGTCTGGTTGACCATAGCGACCAAAAGGGTCAATGGCTTTTTCCGCGAAATCGAATTTTCGGAAAATCGCATTTTTGACCCACTACCCACTACTTATATTAATTATTCTACTTTCAACGTATCGCACGCATCACACGGTACTAAAAATGGCTCCAAAGACTGATCTTGAGCCTTATAAAGATGAGATTCTTAGTTATACTCCACAAATATACCTTGACCCTTCTCACAAGTAGTATAAGGAGTTTAAGTATTGACTTAGCTACTATATTACTTAGTACAGATCGTATGAACTCAGGAGAAGTAACTTATACTCGTTAGGTAAAGATTACATTAATAACCTTAGGGAGAAGTGGGACATTAAAGGTAGTAGCAGTATAGGGACCCTTGATCCTAATATCTGAGGGTTCTGGATTATGGCGAAAATCAGGCATTGACCCTTTTGGTCGCTATGGTCACCCGTAGAAACGTATGCGCCAGCGCGCAAGGGAGCCGAGTTCTGCCTCATCCCCCAACGCCGACGTTCCTAAAGCGCCAGCGCCTTGGGGCCAAATTCGGCCCCTATCATTCTCACCAGCGCACCTTCTACAAGGGTGTCGGAACTGGTTCCTACAACGGTGCTGGGTATAGCTACTATGTCAGGAGCCTAAATTGGCTCCGGCCCGTCAGTAAAGGAAGAGCCGAAATGGGCACTCGACGCTGACGGGTGTGGGGATCCCGTTTTGGCTCCCTCAAGTCCTCGATTGGCTCTTGCGGAGAACCTTAGGAACAGCCTCCAGGAACCAATGCTAAAGAGATGGCGCTTCCTTGGAGAACTGTGTTCTACAGAGAACGAACTACACGGAAAACAATGAGAAGAAATAAGGAAAAGTCGTCCAGCCGAACGCTTCTTTAAGGGAGCTTACTTCACCATTATTAGCGTTATATAGGTGATAGGATTAACGAGAATATCACACCGCTTATAAAGACAAATTTTCGGAGTATATCTTCATTACCTGTGTGACTGAAAAGCAAGATTCGTATAGAAAACCGGAAATTCGTATTAATTTGTGATTTGAAATAGGAATGCTCTGCAATGTAATGTTACTATCCGGAGTAGTTTTGATTTCAGTACAAATTTTCAGCTTATGTGAAGTTGTTGTACTTTAGAGGCGAGCTGTAGTATTCCAAACCGATGCAATCGCAATTGTAGTACTCCGAATCCAAAATAGAATTGGGTCCCGCTATTCTATATTAAGAACTCTTTGGAAACCCTGGTGCTATCAACGATGGCCTTTAATAGTCGGACTTAGCGTCGCGACTAGCAGGGGAGATCTTCGAAACTCGACTTCAACTTCGTTCTCCGTCAGCAAGTTCATAGCCTCAAACACAACCTGTGGGAAAGGGTAGCCACGATGATGTCTCGCAGCCTTGAAGAGGAGAAGACCGAGGAAACATGTCACGCGTACAATACTAGATGAATTTTGTGTTTTATTCCACTGCAATCATTCCGCCCATGTAGTACCAGAGCCTGAAGGAATGGTCACGATTGGCGTTTCCATGGAATAGGTCATACGCTCTGGCGTAGAATCAGCTCGGAGACTAACCTATTTGCTACATAAAATATGCTTGCAAACTCTATAGACACTTGAACTACGTGGCTCGAAGTGTACCCATTGTCTTCCTGTTCAAGCTTCATTGATTGCGTACAAGACATCAAAATGTATCCGTTTTGGCACCATGTCTACGCGAAGTGAGCCACATGCGGGGCATGTTTATCTACAAAGCCCCTGCGGGCTTCTCAATGGCGGGGTCCGCCAAACTAGCGCTGCAGCTAAATGCCGTGTAGCATCCCGAAAATAGCTGCTAAAGCACCTCCGCAGTAAGCTACTTGGCGACAAGTTTTAAGAATATCATAGGGACGCACTTCAAGGGTTGATATATCTCAGAATTTGGGCTGTGATTCGATTCAAATATCACACACCAAAACCTCCATCGCTCAGCACTTGAACCAGATCGACACCATGGACGCTTATAGTGGCGGGCTGGATACCGAAGTCGATGTCGAGGTTTACCCCACGGCTAAGAAACTTTTATCAACATGTAGAAAATTCTTCAGCGAAATTGACAACCTGTTCGTCCCTCTCTCCCCCATATATAGCCCTATCTCATGTACAGCACACCCGGTAAAGCACTCGAAGCAAAGCTCAACACCGAATACGGGCCCGGAAGCCTCTACTACGAAGACATGTGCTCCTGCATCCGGCAAGGTCTCTCCGAAGGTTGGGTCGCCAACATCGAAGTCGACGGGCCCAAGTATCGCCGCAGCAAGATCTGTCTCCCGTCTCCGGAAAATCGATATTTCAGCATCACGACTGTGTATATGGATAGTGAGGAGGAGTATTCGGGACAGTATCACGTGCATCCGTATGGAGAGATCAACTGCGTTGTGCAGCTTGATAAGACGGCTGAGTTGAAAGGCATGTCGGGTTGGCAGGGGGCTGGATGGACGAGTCCTGGTCCGGGAACACATCATGTATGCTGCGCTATTCTCTCTATTTCTCTTCTTTTCGAATATCACTGCAGTGTTGCATTTCCAATCACAGACTGACTCATGATTCTAGTATCCACAGGTTCGTGGAGGAGCCCTCGTGGCCATGTTCTTTTTGCCGGCTGGTCGAATTGCGTAAGGACTTTCTCTTTCCCCTGTTGTCTGCTTTCACAAGCTCGTCGAGCTGTGCCTTGACTCGAAGCACGTCTTTGAGTAAGGAATTCGTGAACACCTCTACCAACTGCCAAATATCTTGGCTGTTAGGAAGTGCTGACATTGAGTTCATCCCTAGCTACAACATGAAGCCAGGAATGCCACAGCCGGCATCCGTTTGAGACTCTGGGGCATTGGACCAAGGTCCCTAATAATATTCGCGATATCAATCAAACACAGCCCTTTGCATAGTGAATAAACGGGGTTTCTCAAGTAACTCTGATCTGCGATGGACTTCTTCAGAAGAAGCTGAATCCGCCTTTCGGTTCTAACGATCAAGCCAAGACTTCCAGTGGTGAAGTTTCCCACGAGATTAGAAAGTGATCAAAGCTTCACCACAAAGCACTTATCCAGCAATCTGAGCCACCAATTGAAGCCTGAAAGGTCGAGGAGAGGTCAATGGTATCTGGTGCATCCTCCCCAGCTCCGCTCCTTTACCCCCGTAATGCCCCACCCTCGCTTCTCGAACTCGGCTCCCGCCTTACCCCTATTTCTTCTTCGCTTAGCACTGACCAGATAGTCCTTTTGATAACCAGCAGCACCAGCCAGCCCTACATGTCCATCCGGGTTTGCTCGAGGTTGATTGGATTTGGCGGCAACTTCTATCCTTCTATCCAATCCCTTCCAGCCGCCCAATTTTATCGAATCTGCTGAAGCTATCTTCGTTGTCCGATGGATAATACCCCCAAGCAATTGTATTATTGAAGCGCCAACACCGCCCAAGAAAGCACGGGCTCTGATTGTGTGCCACACATATATTCTGGTGCTGCAGAGCAGCTTGATTGTCTTGACTGGAACGAGGAAAGATGCCTCCTTGTGCAAGCGTGCCAAGATCGCCCTCGACTTTTAAAGTTTTGTATCGACTTTAGCTTCATTGTGATGCAGGTCGAAGAGAATAAGCTCTTCAACCCCCTTGAAACTGTCCCAGAAACCCCTTTTGAGATAAGAGACTCCTATGTTTGGGGGGCTACAGCACTCGAACAGCCAGTGTGTTGTATACATTCAGAGCCGCTTTACGAGATGGGGCTGCTCCTGCGTTTCAGGAGATAACAATCTAGGCAAACCTAATAAAGCTCCGAACGCATGGTGCTAAGTTTAGAATATCCCGAGCTGGTGAGAAGTATGTCGGGACGAATTGCGAGTCCGCTTGAAAAAGAGGAAAATAATGTCGAGCACACTCTCAATCTTTCTGCCCCCCGGCTGTTTGCAACTATGTCTGGTGCTAGTATTGCTTGGATTTGTGCCCCTGGCATGTTCGAATATTCCCTATACTTTGTACCGGCGTCGTTCATCCCCACGGGATCTGCGGGATGCACAAATCGGGGAACAGGGCGGCATGCAACGTGGAGGTGCTTGGAGTCATACGTAGCCTTCATCCGAAAGCAGATATTGCCGGATTATTTGATGAATTTCGAAAGGAAGCTCAGGAATTTATGAAATTGTACCGGAGCTGTAGGAGGAGTTAATGAGCTAATCACTAAGTGTTCTCTCAGTGTTTTCTCAGATTTTTAATATTGAAAACTCACCTCTATCGTTTTGCTTTATCTGAATTCTTTCATATTACACTGCTTGAACGAGAAAACTTACCGCTGCACGGCTTATCATCTCCTTCACCTCCTTCGCCTCTACTGCCTCCACTTCAATTTAAGCAACGAAAAGCCCATAATCGCCTCTTCATGCAGCGCAGTACAAGGAGGCCAAGAAAATAAGAATTGAAATGAGGACAGATTGATCATGCACCGCTGTTATGGGAGTACTAAGCACAAACCAGAAAAGTCTCCTCTCACCAGCCATTCCTCAGACCCCCTACAAATATCTATTCTGGTCCCAGTGATATTGTCTCCGAGAACATCCTGAATTCCGAACAACCATCAAGACGCCGCAGTGGGTTGCAATTCGTGCAACACGTGATCGAAAGTGAGGACCTTAATCGTCTTGATTGCATTCTTGGGGCACTTTGGCGAGTTCTGCCATTCCGCCAAGCGGTCTCTATATCTTTGAAGCTTTTTCTGGATGCCAACTGTATCGATCGGATGATGCTGGTAACGGTTTAAAATAACCTCTTCAACACCTTTGAAACAAACCCAGAACTCGACGACTCCATCACGTTCATTCCGACGAGAGCTGTCCTCCACTCCAAACGAGATTCGTTTTACCCGGTTTAGTTGCTCCTTCAATTTAGGAGCAAAGCCATGCAGTTCTTTGATAAAAGTCCCGATGCAGTTTTCTAGGCTTAGGATATCTCGTTTCGGTGAGAAATATACAGTCGTAAATGTACAATCGCCTTCAAACAGAGCGACGTAGTGCCGAAGTGTCTCTTTTCGGGCCTCCCTGCAGACTCTCAATGTTGACGGGCCGTGCTGCTTGTCACGACGGGTCTTCCCTAGTCCGAGAAGGCCGCTAGGGTTTGGGAGACGCCATTGGCGATCCACCCCCCAGGTACGCTGGAATGGGCACGAAGTACAATGACAAGGTGCATGAAGCTGCACATAGCATCCATCCGGAAGTAAATATCGCCAGATCATCAGGCGGAGTTCGATGGGAAGGTCAAGGAACCTACGGAATTGCACGGAATCGACAGACGATGGATGGAAAGGGATCATTTCTTGATGTCAGTCAGTATAATTCTCAAGCCCCACATATATTCAAGACGCACCTTTATCCTCGTGCATTTTCTCAACGCCGCCTGCATTACTAGAAAGGAGACGATCCAGGATAAAGTCAGGCAGCGGCGCGCCAGAGATTAGGTCGAGACGACTCTTATCCATTTTCGAAGTTGAGCAAGTAAATCATGAACGGGAAAGTCGGACAATGATAGAGAATACGAAAAAGCAAAGAACATATATGAGAGTAGATTGTCCCTGTTTTGGTGGGAGGACTAGGCAATTATGAGAACAGTCCGCTTGGCGGTACCAAATTTTGAAAAAGACCTTGCCTGCCATGAAGAGCTAGTCTGCCACTTAGCACATATTAGCAATTTTCCAGATGAAGTCGAGTAAATGGTCGTCATGAGGTTTCTCCGAATGGATGGAGTTGAAGGACTATTCTATCGCCAGCACCGGAGCAGCTTGGAGGTGTAAAATCTTGGCCTTTTACATTAGTATCTTCAGTCATCATTTCTGGTCCTAACCCTCATAGCTCGATCACCTCCACAGGATTGCCCACTTCAGTGGTACTCTGATAGACCACTGCGGCATTGATCATCATCCCACCATTTCCACCGGTGGGACCGACCATCAGTCGTTGCCAAAGGATTCCTTTTACGCCATGCCAAAGAACCTTCATCGCATCGATCCAAGCCATGCTAGGAAGGATATCCAATAGGATGCCTCCTCTCTTCCTATTCATAAGTCTCTCATATGCACGCTGGCCTTCATCCCAAAATATTGCTTCACGGCCGTGACCAGAATGAATGTGTCCAAAGACGTGAAGTCGGGGTTTGACAAGCCATATCTCCTCGAGCAGAGCTGCGCAGCCGAGATTGATATCCAAATGGTATCGAGGAGGAGTATGGGTGATCAAGACGTCGGTTTCGAGTGGAATGCGGTTCTGCCATGGTGCCTCTGTCCGCTCATACTGGAACCTGCAGCTACGTTAGAGCTTGAATCAAATACAACGCAGAAAACCCACGCAAAGTTAGACCCTCCACATTTCGGAATAGCAGGAGCGCCATAGAAATTCAACTTCCGACCACCTTTGAATTTCAACGTGATAGCCTTGTTCTCGAGGTAGTGCAGAGTCCTGAGGTTCAATTTCTTGCCATTATCTTGTGGAAACCGGGACTTGGGATCAAAATAGCTGTCGTGGTTGCCTGCAATAACGATCTTCTCGCGGTGAGGAAGAGAGGCGAGCCAGTCGATCTGCTTTTGTATCTCCTCAATAGTACCATTGTTCGTCAAGTCTCCGGCATGAATCAACACGTCGCCATTGGGCACAGAGAGAGTATTGGTATGTGTGTCAGAGATGCAAACAACCTTGACCTTGGGTTTATTTCGAGGAGGTTTGAATGGTGCGCCACGAAGGCTGAGGAAGATGGCGTAGATGAAATGGATGAGAGCTCGTAAAGGGGAGTCGAGGAACAGGTCGAAGGCGGTGGGAGGGTCCCAGATCACTTTCCGACGAGACCAAGGCCACGGCTTGCTTTGGTTGGGCGGCATAGTCTCGTCTCAAATTGGACACGTTGTTCATGTACTGAGCGTAGATTGGGGAGGATCTGTCAATGATTGTGGTAGTAAATTATCAAGATCCTTCCAGAGGAAGAAATAAACACGCTGGCATTGGCTCTGCAGAGTCTGACCAGCGTCAGCCTTGCAGACAGGTCAGCAACGCAGGCGGGGAAAGCTCTTTGCAAAGAATGGAGGGGTTGATTGCCGCTGTTGGAGACATTAGTGGGGATCAGCAGCAGGGATCAGCTTCCTGGTCAAAATCCCTCTAAGCGACGTCATGACGAACTGAGACAATCCTGATAGCTGTCACGCATATCAGAAGCATGTGGCCTGCATGCCAACTTTTGCTTTTCTTTCATCCTCTTCACTCTGGACATCTTCACTTCTGAAGGTGGTTTGATTAACTTGGGAGCATCGCATACTTCACCATGGCATCCTTGAAGACTCTTTATGACCCAAACACAGATTTAGGGGACGCGTTGCACACAAATTTCGAGTAGGCCCCTCCGCCAGCACCAAAAGCTTGCGTGAGACATGTGCTGACTTGTTACAAGTGTTGACTATGTGATTGACTACCGCTTTGCAACTACTCGTAAGCTCCAGAGCCTTTGACTTGCAAGTCGTCTTCTCATTTTTCACAGCCAAACCCCAAGCCGAGGCTCAATTCGTGAAGCTCATCCAGGCCCTCAACGACGTTGGGTTAACTACCGAAGTTCGAAATGGAGACAATTGTGCGGTGTTAGTATTCGTCAAGGTGGCCTCGGACAGGCACTTGGAAGCAGAGGTTTACAAGTCGAGGGTACAAGACTGGTTATATGGGGTCCGGACGGCTGCCCCAGAGAAGGAGATGCAGAAGGCCCTCACGGACGAGCCAGTCACCGAAGCAGAACGACTGAGGCTCGCATATCTCTTGATCACGAAGCCAAAGAACGAAGGTGGCGCTGGGATCACACCGAAAACGGGGGAGTGGAAAGGGGTCGAGTCGATATTTGCTCTACATGACCATACTTTCAACAAGAGATGGATCAAGGAGTTAACGTCAAAATACCTTCTCAATTCCAAAGATTTGGTTGAGATTAGGGACAGATTTGGGGAGAAGATTGCATTTTACTTTGCTTTCTTGCAGTCCTATTTCTTGTTCCTCATCTTCCCGGCAGGATTTGGGTTTTGTGCTTGGATTCTTCTCGGACAATTCTCCGCCCTATACGCTATTATCAATGCACTATGGGGAATAATCTTCATCGAATATTGGAAGAAGCAAGAGACGGATCTGGCAGTTCAATGGGGAGTTCGAGGTGTATCGAAAATTCAACACAAGCGACCAGAGTTCCGGCACGAGAACACGGTGAACGATCCAATCACTGGAGAAGAGATCAAAGTCTACTCTCCCGTAAAGAGACTGGCCAGGCAGTTATTGCAGGTTCCATTTGCGATCGCAGCGGCATCTGTTCTTGGCAGTTTAATTGCAGGCTGCTTCGCCATAGAAATCTTCATCTCAGAAGTCTATGACGGTCCTTTCAAAGGATATCTGGTAAGTCAAGCCAATGGAGCTATGAGGTACTTACTGATATATGTAGACTTTCCTCCCAACCGTCATTCTCACTACGGTGATGCCAACGCTATCTGCACTCCTCACGGGATTCGCACGCAAATTAACAGATCTGGAGAACTACGAAACTCAAGATTGTGAGTTATAACCCTGGGGCTGCCTGCGAAACTTCTAACTTTGTATAGCACATGAAGCTGCCATGGTCCAGAAAATCTTTGTGCTCAACTTCATCACCTCTTATCTTCCGATATTCCTCACAGCATTCGTCTACGTGCCGTTCGCACAAGTTATCGTGCCTCATTTAGATGTCTTTCAATTAGCTGTGAAGCCATTCGCGGAGAACGAGAAACAGATGACGGCGCCCAAGATTGGATTCCAAATCAACCCAGACAGATTGAAGAAGCAGATCATCTACTTCACAGTCACCGCACAGATAGTCAATTTCGCTCTCGAAGTCGTTGTGCCATATGTTAAGAGAAGTGTGTTCCGCAAGGTGAAAGAGGTTCAAGCCGACAGAGCAGCAAAGAAAGGAGGGAGCGCAGCTAGCCCTACAGCCGATGACCACCCCGAGGAATCCGCCTTCCTTGTCCGAGTCAGGAATGAAGCCGAGCTCGGTGCCTATGACGGTACCTCGGACTTCCGGGAGATGATTGTTCAGTTTGGTAAGTAGTAGATCTCAAGGCTGTCGAGGAGTGTTAATGATTACCAGGCTATCTTTCCCTATTCTCCGTCGTCTGGCCGCTAACAGGAGTTTCCTTTTTCATCAATAACTGGATTGAACTTCGTGGTGATGCCCTCAAAATAGCCCTGGAGACCCAGAGACCTGTTCCTTGGAGAGCAGATTCAATTGGCCCGTGGCTAGATTCCCTAGCTTTTCTGTCGTGGCTCGGCAGCTTGACTTCCTCTGCACTCGTCTATCTTTTCAGTGGAGATGGGCTGGGGCCAGACGGGACGCCATGGAACATCAAAGCATGGGGTCTGCTTCTGACTATGTTCTTTTCAGAACATATCTACCTCGGCGTGAAAATTGCTGTGAGAACGATATTGAGCAAGATTGATAGCCCAGGCTTGCAGAAGGAGAGAGCGGAGAGGTTTATCGTCAGGAAGTAAGTTAGAAATGTGTGTTTGAAATATGCAGGTGCTAACTTTGGAAGGCAATTTATTCGAGAAAGCATTGGCGAGGAAGCAGCTGGGAAAGCGGCGGCGGGTGGAATTGCAGCCGGAGAAAAGATCAGCAGAAACACACTGGAAGAAGAGGCTAGACCTCTCAAAGTACATGGTACTGCTGAGCAGAAATTCTGGCAGCGTCAACCAAGCCAAGCCGAGACAATTGCGGTTGGAAAGCAGTATATCGCCAAGGTAAGTTCTCCTTGCTGGTTGAAGAGTAAACTAACAACTCAAGCAGGCCGCCCCCAACGAGACGAAAGAGACGAAGAAGGAGCTGTAAAGTTGATGAACAAAAGGGAGGCATACGACATTCAACACACTTACTAGGCTGCGGCATTGGTGGGACAGGAAATCTAGGTGTAGCGTATTGAAAATACAATTCTCAACCAATGTACCGTCCCATTTGAGATGAATGAATCCCACTCCATCAACCATATTTCTGGCTTGTGCTATGAACCAACTACGCAATGCTAGTTGGTGACCTCGCAAACGAAAGTGCAGTGAAACCAGCTTGCCAAGGTCCAAAAATCCGACAGGACAGTACACAGATGCAATGGCAAGTAATATCATTTGAGGAGAATAATTACTGATGATTCTTGCTACGCGAGTAATAAGGGGTAGCCGAACAACGACACGGAAACAAAAGCAAGTATGCTATGGTGTATCATATTGCTGCCCAGGCAATGCTGCTCCAGAATTGAAGTATCACCCTCCGTTAATTCGTAGAAGTTTAAAACCACCATTAAACTGAGCAGAAAGACATGTAGACCAGAATCGCAGGAAAAATTACCCATTAGCCTCGGAAGACCTGCGGCCTTAATCAACACGCTTCGGCCTTGTTATTCATCGGCTTAATTGCTGACAGCATGAAGGAGATCCAGATGCCGAAAAATGTGACGACTGAGCATGAATCGCCGGGATCGAGCGATAGAACGGTGAAACGAATGGAATCCAGATAACTCCACAACATTTTCCAGGACCTCTTATTAAAATTCCCTCGCATCCTATCAGCCAAACCAGCGGCATACACCTCACTTTGGCGCGTTTCAACCCAAATCCGGCGGTACTTCTGGTAAGAGAAGAAGTACACGAGCAGTGCAACAAGGCCCTAACCGTGGGTTGAGCAATCAGATAAACTTATCGTCAGGGGCGCATAGGGGGGTGTCACAGAGACTCTCCAATTGACGAGAGTAAGTGAGACCTATAATCAATGCTGGTGATGGTCACATCCCCTCTTGTTTCTGCAGGGTACTTGCAACTCGCGGCTCGAGTTGCCCAGTTCAGATTGCGACTCTTAAAGGGGCTCTCTCCAGAAACGTTACTCGGTTGGTAGGCTACCGTAATGTAATGAGGCTACTTTGAAATTTGCTAATCCGGTGGGCTGCCTTGATCTCAGCTGACCTCGCGCTTCTCCATGGCGAGGTATATCTATGGAGGGTCAATTTGAATATTTTCGCACCAGTCTCCAGCGAGTAATATGAACTTACATGGTAGGAGTGTTTCGCTTGAGGGGGGCAAGCTAGAACATCTAGTGTTTCACTGAGTCTGTGGACGTCTTCCTTGCAGTGTCGGAATGACTGTCGCTTGGACTACCGGCTCCAAACCACCCTCACTTTCAGTGACAAAGTCCCAATAATCCCTTTCTCGCTGGATTTCCTTGAAAGCAATGTTTGAGAGACTGAGGTGGCAGTGTTTGCAAGTAAGATTGAAGAAGAGACCTTGAATTTGGGCCATGGTGTGATTGAGATGGGAGTCTTCCGTGCTTTGAGCGCAGTTTACTCAAGTTTTTCCGTGAATTCTCATAAAGCCCAACAAGCACGAAGGGGGGGGAGATGATAATAAATATATGAACTAATAAGGAGTAGTATGAGAACAATGGTTTCGGGATTCCCTTTGCGGAGTTGCGTCTTTCGCAGTGATGTAGGTAATACGTCCTTTGAATGGTACGGTGATTCAACAACACCCAAAAGCAAAGAGCGAGTAAGAGAACGATTCAAACACCGCCAGATCGAATGAAGCACCAGGAAAGTAAGACATTCAAGAATTTGTCGAAGATACGGTTTTGTTAAAGAGTTTTTTTTTTTAACGCTGTGCCGAACACCAAAGACATTGTTGTGACGTCAGCGTCACATGACCTGGCCCTAGCGTGGCACCCTGTACTTAGCTTGAGCTCCCCGCTCCTCTCTCTTTCTCTCGATAGACGTACATACACCACCCAAACAGAACTGTTTACCACAGGTCTTCCGTTCTACGGGTGTCGTGATAGACATCATTACAAGCGCAAGTGCAAGAAAGCCGAGGACAGATATTCTCTTGCACGGAGTTCTGGAGCGAGAAAGACGGTAGAAGGTTGCAGGAATGGAAAGCCTTTCCATATGCCACATTGATCGAGCAGACTGAAGCAGCAGGAGCAGGCCCGGGTGAATGCATTCTAAGACACACTTTCCACTTTGGGACGCGATTCAACGAGGAGGCCAAGCAGAAATCTGTGGTAGCTAGATCCGTTAGCGCAGAATACATCCTTGATTGGTGAGGGGCTTACGACTCTCCGAAAGGATGGGTAGAGAAGTGGTGTCGACATGATGAAGAACAGACCTCCCCAGACGCTGGACAAGTATGTTACAAAAGTTGGGTTACATTGTCAGCTCACCGAACATCCAGGAAGAGGTTCCAAAGCAAATCTATCATTTCCACAACGCTTCCAATGCGTATCCTACTTCATTTATTCCTGTTCCATGGGCTGTGCTTCGCGGCTATGGGTGCTCCGCCAGCCGACCACACCACATCTTCTAAAGCAGAGGTTTCGTCACAGGTCTTACAAAACCAGGCACAACCTCTTTGGGTAATACATTGGAATTGGTCAACTGCATTCGCTCTGGGTGGCTCGGTATATGGTCTCAATACTTGTCTCACCAGGCCTTGCTACTCACATCAAATCTTCGCTCCTTTACCCCAATGTCCGAAGAGTATGTGGCCTTTGAGCTTTTCCATGGTGTCCCCTACAAGTCTATACCGAAATGAGCAGAGAATCCCCGGACACAAAGTTTATTTTGAGCTTGAACAGAACGAACACGTGTGGTTGGAGAGAATGCCAGAGCATAACAAAGCCAAATTATGGGAGGCTAGGGAGGCTATAAAACCATCCACGGTGGCTACCAAGTAGATGAGAATGAGAAAGTCTTCCTGAAGATGTGCTCGGATCACATTCGGGATGTGAGGGCATTTGAGACGGAAGAGATGAAGGGCGACACGCAGAGTCTGTATTCGACTAGATGATGTAAACGGGTCGGGAAAAGTGGCAGAAGCTCGTAGGATTTTTTGGAGATTGACTTGGTGGATGGTGTCATCACGCTGGGAGATTTTCCAAAGCCCAATGGCAATCATCTTTGGATGAACAGTAACCCACTGGGTTCGTGTGGATGAAGTACAGGTTCATGTTCTGGATCAAGCGTGGGATCGTTAAGCTTGATGGTTTTGCTTGGATGAGTACTTCTAAGATATTTTTTTAGAGAAGCGCTTGAGAAGGTTTGGATACCGAAGCGAGCGAGGAGAGGTATTTCGGTATGTAAGATATTGTATCCGGACTTTCCGGAGCCATATAATCCTCGTTGGAAACTCGCACGTCTGGGAAAAGGTAAGAGCGAGGCAAGAGAGATCACCATACATGAGGAGTCCATTCCAAACCGCCCCAAAGATCACAGAAACCTATCGGGTGCGAGAGGTCATACAAGTCCCGTTCCCCAAGCTCTATACAGTCCAAGCGGGTCTGCCTATGGAATCTAAATTCAGGCTCCACAACTTGAATCACTTCACTTTCTAGTGCTGGAAATTGAGTCTCGGACCAGTGTTCCGAGATCACTTGGCTAGGAAACCAAACATTGGAGGGGCTAAACAAGGGGAAGAACGGCGAGCTAAATGGGTGAAATTAAAGATGGAGAGAGGATCACTCCGAAGAGAGTCACTCACCTTTCTTTTTTATATTTCCAAGAAGTTGGTCCACTCGAGCCTCTCCTTAATTCTCCCCCATGATTCTTGATTGTGATTTGTTGGCCCCCCTGAACCCCTAAGATTAGGCGAGTGTTCTGTGCCAAGTTAGCGGCCGCATGGCCCAAATTCGGAAACTTCCCCCAGAAACATTGGTCACACAAAACCATCACACCTCCTCTCAACCACCAAGAACTTTACCAGGCGCGTGAAACCCATCGAATAGCTGTCCCCGCTCCCATAAAGTCTCAAGGGGCTCCCTGGCTTTTGTGGCACTTGGCCTAAAGACAAGCTTCGACCCCTGCTCACTGGGACATCTCGTATTCCGCACGAGGCTGCTCCTCCTGCCTTCGAAAAGGAGTAAAGACTGGCTTGCAGTTTCCTCAACGAGCCCCATGGACGCAGAAGCTGCAGTCGACGACAATACACGACGACAATACACGACTTCAGAAATACGAAGGGCTTTTCCTCAACACCTTTCAATGTGCAAAGACTCTTCGTTTGGTCGCCACCTACACCTGTGTTCCTGAACAGCTGGCTGGTACCCGCCCTGAAGATCACTCCCGCCCCCTGTATGACATGCGCCGAAGCTGCCGAGGCCAACGCCCCATTAGCCTGCTCAAACCCCGATCGAATCATCGTGGGTATTAGCAGGATCATAGACGTAGGCTTCTTGTGATGGCTGTTCAGCTTCCTTATTGGGCCGCGGGGTAGGTCCCTGAGATTGTGGTCGGTTGGTTCAGCGCCTGCAGCCAATACCCGAAACCAAAGGACCACATGGACAAGGACTCCCAACATCACCTGCAAACTAAACTCGACTGATACTTGTCACGTCCGAGATTGAGAATCTAGACGGCAGAATGTAGGTATTAGTATATAAGTAAGTCGAACGTGGACTTTTCCCTGTAGTTCGCGTTTCTCTGTCCAAGAAAGGCACGTTTCAGCCCAACTGCTCAGGATGAAGTTATCATACGCATTCCTTTGGTGCCTCCAGGCGTTGACTTTAACGTCTGCGGCTGCAATAGAGAACAGGGACCTTGCGAGTACAATTTTGGGAGAGATCGAATCCGCAGCAAGTTGTGCGGGATGTGATGTACGTCAATTCACCTTATTATGACCTTTGTACTTCTTTATATCCGCATTCAAATATGCTCCGAGGCCTCTTTTATCAAGTGTCGGAAAACCTGTCGAACCAGAAAAAGAAATTTTTTGTCACAGGGAGGTGGAGAGACGACCTTGAATTTTTTCTAACACCAGGGTTGTCACAGGCAGTGCTAGATATTCTCAAACTTCTTGCTGCGCTAGGCAACACAATTTTTGTCAAAACGCTGACGGAAATTTGTATTCTGGCAAAGGTCAGTAACATCATCCCAATATCAAACTGAAGAATTCTGACGATAGACCAGGCTGATGACAAGGATGTTTGCACGGGAGCCGTTGGGTTGGAGGGACCCATCATTGCACAAGATTTGCGAGCGATGTCGATACCATCTCATACCTCACAGTTATTCTGCATCACATTCTTTGGTCTCTGCCCCTACCCGCCTGTTACTCCGTATACAGTTCCATTTCCCTCACCAAAGCCCCCAACCAGTAGGCCAGCTGTAAGCGGACAACTTCCAATCCAAGTGGTGCATTTCAGCGACATTCACGTTGATCCGTTCTATGAGACTGGAGCCAGCTACAACTGTACAAAACCAATTTGCTGCAGACCGTACACTTCTGCTGAAGCGCCAGGAAACAACAAATATCCAGCCGGACCATACGGCAACACGAAATGCGATGCACCAGTCAGCCTGGAGGATAGCATGTATGCCGCGATAAAGCAAATTGCCCCTAATGCCGCGTTTACGCTCTTCACTGGAGACATTGTGGACCACGCGGTTTGGTTGACGAACCAAACTCAGAATATCAAGGACATCAACGACGCCTATACGAGAATGTCCGGCCTTCCCCCAGTTTACGGCGTTGTGGGAAATCATGAATCATCACCTACCAATGCGTTCCCTCCAACAGCCCTCAAAAATAATGTTGAGCAATGGGTTTATGACACGCTGTCCGCTGACTGGAGTCGATGGATTGGTGCTACTTCTGCTTCAGCAGCGGATAAATTTGGTGCTTATTCTGTGATCAACGGAAATCTGCGCGTGATCTCAATCAACACGAATCTGTACTATGGGGGAAATTACTGGCTGTATGAGAAAACCATGGAGACTGATCCAAGTGGCCAATTTGCCTGGCTCGTCAGCGAATTGCAAGCGGCAGAGAATTCTGGCCAACGAGCATACATTATTGGACACATGCCAATGGGTATGGGAGATGCATTTAGAGATGCTTCGAATTATTACGGCCAGATCGTGAATCGCTATTCAGCTACTATCGCTGCTGAATTTTGGGGCATGTTGCTTCCATTCTTTAGACTTTTTGACAATACTAACGTAAGATAGGACACACTCATACAGATCAATTTCAGATTGCTTACAGCAACTACACAGCACAGTCCTACTCAAATGCCCTCGAGACCTCCTACATCTGTCCGTCAATGACTCCAACTTCCGGACATCCAGCATTCCGCGTCTACTCAATTGTAAGTTGGCTTTCATTTTGCAGGCGTCATGATAGCAAAGCTGACTTGGGACCATAGGATCCCGTCACCTACGGTGTTCTCGACGTGATAACCTACATCGCCAATCTCTCTGACCCCAACTACCAAACCACAGGTCCAGTCTGGACAAAATACTATTCCGCAAAAGACGAGTACGGTCCCCTCGTCACCCCACCTCTCACGGATCCAGCTGCGGAGCTGACCCCAGCTTTCTGGCACAATCTCACCACCGTCTTTGAGACCAGCCCCACCGCATTCCGAAATTACAAAAACCGACAAACAAGGGGCTACTTCCCTACCACCTGCACAGGCACCTGCCAAACCCAAGAAATCTGCGCGATTCGAGCTGCGGAATCACAATACAATTGTGCAACCATCACGCCTGGAATCCACTTCCGCAAACGAGACGAGGTTATTGAAAGATCTCAGGGCGTGATTGAAGTGGGGGAATGTGAGGGGTCCATATTAAGACCTATTTTGGCGAAATTGGCAGCAAAGGATGGATTATTAGAAGAAGCGGTGCTCAAAGCGAGGGCCAGGTATAGAAAGGAGTGATTGGCTCGGCCTGGTCCGAAGAGAGATGTTGTGTAATACGACGTATAACATAGAATACCATCTAATGTATAGAAATGTCAACAATTCCAAACCAGAGGTCCCGTTGCGGATGACCTCCGCCTTCGTCACGACCACCCATCTGCTGATCCGAGGCTCGAGGAAGTCGGTTCTAGAAGTGACTTTTTGCACTCGAGTAGAAGATAACTTTCCAACAGCACACAGAATTGTTCTATTCTCTCATTGGTGCCCTTCCCGTAGATCTTCTCATCTCGTCCTTCCCTTCATGGCCTTCCCACCCGACTGTACCCCTCCTCTCCTGCACTACCATCAAAAGCGGAAGGTGGGCTACTTATGCAATGCACAACATGTTCAACACAAGAGCAGAGCCGGCGGCACTTTAACACACCTCAACCAATCCGAGCTCCACGCCCCTAAATATCCACCCCCGCGCTTCTATGATAGTGATCGCCCACGTCGCCGAACCGAATTCCTGTTTTCAATTCAAACGGATGAAGCATGGGTATACATAAAACATTCAAATAGGAGAGCCAATCAAGGAGTTGCGGAATGTCTCTCCAAGTGCAAATACTTGTGTTGTCGGCAGGAGAAAGCATTGATGGGCTAAGTGGTAGAGCGGGTTGAAAAGGGTGATGGCGTAACTTTTAAGCATAAATGACTTCAACATCGCCCGTGGAGACGAGGTTCTCCGTTCTCATTTACTTTTGGAACAACGATAGTAATTCGTAATTCAACATGTGGTCAATGGTTTGTCTTTCATTTTGGCTTGGAACTGCGTTGGCGCAGACGCAGTATACTTCGACTGGGATGGCCGCAATTGCAAAGGCGAGAGCTACGGCGTTGACGGAGAGTCCGACGAGCAATGTTTCTGGGAAGACCTTTGATCATTTTGTGACGATCTGTAGGCACTTCCAGACCTTATTCGGATTAAAATACTCACTTTGAACCAGGGCTGGAGAATACCGATTATTCGATGGCTGCTGCGGATGGTGAGTTGAATTGCTGTACCTTTTTGAGGCATGTACCGACAGCCAAATAGCAAATCTCCAATGGATCGCATCTCAAGGCATCCTGCTCAACAATTACCTCGCAATTACTCATCCATCTCAGCCAAACTACGTTGCTGCGGTGGGAGGCTCTACTCACGGCGTTACTGGCGACAGCTTTACTCGCATCAGTTCATCTAGTAAGACTATCGTTGACCTGCTTGAAGCTAAAGGAGTTAGCTGGAGCGAGTATGAAGAAGACTCGCCTTACAGTGGCTTTGAAGGCAACTACGTCAACCAGAAGACTGGCGCCAATGACTATGTTCGGAAACACAAGTAGGATTTCCTGATTTTGAGTAAGAATGAGAGCTGACCATTGATCAAACAGCCCTCTCATGAGCTACGATTCCGTCACATCAGACTTGGGTCGCCTTGCCAAGATCAAGAATTTCACTATGTTCTACATTGATCTGAACAATAACCAACTCCCGCAATGGATGTTCATAACTCCCAACATGAGTAAGTCGTTATCCAAATCTCCATTTCCAATGCTAATATCTGCAGCAAACGATGGCCACGATACTTCTGTCACTACGGCAGGAAAGTGGGCAAGATCTTTCCTCACTCCTCTATTGAGTAATGCAAACTTCACGAAGAAGACCTTGGTTCTTCTGAGTAAGTTTCCAGACCTCCTTCGACGACTCCGGCTAACAGCCTAGCTTTCGGTGAATCGGAAAATTATGCAAACAACAATCAAGTTTTCTCCGTTCTTCTTGGAGATGCCGTCCCTGCCTTGTCTCACGGGACTACTGATACTAAAGCGTATAACCATTACTCGCAAATGGCCACGGTCGAGAACAACTGGAATCTAGGAAACTTGGGGTTGAGTGATGCAACAGCTTCAACGTTCTTCTAACATAGGAGAGAAATAGGAATGATATATGCTCGAGTGGTTTTTGGGACATTTGTCCGGATGTCATCCTTCGGCAAATGATATAGGGGGGCTCGAGTCAGGTTGTGGTTCATGCTGACACGTTGCATGAATTTGATCCTGCAGTCTCCTTCAGCAACACAAACGAGCAAATTAGAGGCGTCCCAGCAATCCAGATCCACTCGCTTCCCCACAACTCCGAGTGAATGGTCACTGCTACATGCAACAAAATGCATTGTTTTATGCACGTGAACTCGTGACTGCCCTGATGAAATGGAGATGGATATATTGTTAGGAGACGAGAGGAACTTCGGAACTTGTAATGATATTTGCTACGTTATGTCTTGAGAGCAGTATAGAAATCGGAGAGATTGAAGAACCCCAGCGACCCACAGTAATTGACTACTTGTAAGGGAGAGGTAGGGAAGAAGCTTCGAAGGCTTGGTTGGTACTTAGGGCTATCAGGCTTCGAAGTCACCAACTCGGTGAAGAGGGAGGCTATCAGCATGAAAGACCTTGTATTCTCAATCAATCGGCAATAACTCTTCCAGAGACTTCAGGAACGTCAGGTCTTTGTAAAATTGAAGCCTGTTCATTTCTTTAACCTGTTTGACTTCATGTCGCCTCTGACTCCTCACTTTATCGCGTGAAAGTGAATTGAGCTCTGTTAACAGACTCCACTTTGAAGAATATTCACCAGTTCAGACCAGACTCAAAATTCCACACGACGCGAAAAATACCGATTTAATCCTCCAATCTTCAACTTTGTCTGGACTCCATGGAGTCTTTTCCACAGAATATCAAGAGCACCCTCAAACACATCCCTGCAGCTCAGGAACTGGCCCGTGCGCCCTTCCGCACCGGGTCGCAATGAAGATCAAAAATGTAGGAAACCGCCCCAAGGCGACCTCCCTCATCCCCCTCGGTGACCACCCTCGTTCAAACAGCTTCCCAATTATGTCCACCGAAGGCACCGGCTCTCCCCAACGCGAAGCAACCCCTACAACGACCCCTACCATCACCTCCATCCCGCAAAAACGCGCTCTAGAAGACGACCACCAACCTACTGTCTCTTCCCCCTTGAACCCAGACTTCAAGCCCTCAAAAACCCAGGATGAAGCAGCTCTGGCGCGAGAACGGGCACCTCGAGCCAAAAAGGAGTCCTTGAAAAAGCGCGAATCGAAAGCTGGATCCCTTGCGCCAGATACCAGTGCGAGAGCTACTCCAGATCCGAAAGCAGGGACCGAGAAGAAGAGCAAGAAAAATGAGGCGCCGCCGGCTCCTATGCGATATAAACTGCCTCCGCCCAAGTTGACAGATTTTGAGCCCCCGAGAGGTCCGATTTTCATCCCGAGTCATGCGAAGACTGCACCCGATGGGTCGGAGATACAGTTTAATGAGACGACGGACCAGTAAGTTCTGCAAGGATTTGGAGTGGCATTGCTGATCAATGTAGTGTGTATAACAAGAAAGCTTTCCATTACACGCATTGTATTGCTGATCCAGCTTTCCCTGCTTCTCTCTATTACAGGCAATCAGAAACCGAGCCCTTCGAGCCCCGACTGAATTTCGAGGATACTTCGACACACATGTTCTTGGATGAATCTGGAAAGCATGTCACTACGGATAAAGGGTTCAGAATGGCAAAGGCGAACGTGGGTGTACGAGAGGGAAGATGGTATTGGGAGTGTAAGATTACCAGCGGAATACCAAAGCGGAAACGAAGTGAGGGGGGGGCCCATGTTCAGGAGGAGAGCGCAAATGGGCATGTGCGGATGGGGTGGGCAAGGCGAGAAGCTACGCTAGATGCGCCAGTAGGGTTTGATGCCTACAGCTACGGACTTCGAGATGCGGCAGGCCAGAAGGTGTACATGTCGCGGCCGAAGGATTTCTTCCCGCCAGGAGAGGATATCAGAGAAGGAGATGTGATTGGACTGGAGATCAACCTGCCATCAGAAACATTACATCGGAAGGTTGTGGAGGGCAATTACAACCCTGCGGTCGATCTTACAGACGACGAGAACCCTGGAACCGAGAGAGCGGACATTATTCGAGACCGGGTTCCCATCAGATTCAAGGCACACCTTTATTTCGAACAGATTGAGTACCAGGCTGTCAAAGAGCTAGAGGAACTCATGAATCCTTCACCAGTCATCTCTTCGAGCGGAGGAATAAGTTCAGGGCACACTCAGGATCCAGGACCAACACATCCATGCCCGTCTCTGAGAACACTGCCGCATTCGGGTATTAAGATTTACAAGAACGGAGAGCTCATTGGCACACCATTCACCAACCTCCTCGCCTTCCTGCCACCAGCATCGAAACCACTTGCCCAAGTTGGAGCCCGAGAGGGGTTGGATGATGGTATGCTAGGATACTACCCAGCGGTTTCGGTATTCCGAGGCGGAGCAGCAGAAGTGAACTTCGGTCCACACTTCTGGTATCCACCACCCGGATTCGAGGACCAAGACGACGAGGTTGACATGATTGGAAGTGACCAGCCCACAACCTCGAAGCTGCAGAAACTGCGAGCAGTGGGTGAACGATATGACGAGCAGATAGTAGAAGATATAGTGTACGATATTGTGGACGAAGTTGATTTCTGGATGCAGGATGGTGGCGTAAGCGGAAAAGGGGCCACGAATGGCATGCGTTCTTCAGCGGGCGTCTCGGTGCAGGATGGGATGCTTGCTGGTGGTGTTCTGGGATCTGAGGAGATCAAAGAGTTAGTGCAAGATGATGAGTGAGCAGGCGATCGGAGTTTTCTGAAGATACCTTTAAATGCCCCAGTTTTCCGGTCTTTTCCGGCCGGGTGGGAAGTTGTTTCTCTAGCATAGAGAGAGCAACCCCCTTTGTACTCATATAACGTAAAAATGGTATTCATCTAGACTTCCCAACTTTTCCCTCCAAATGCGTCTCAACCAACATGTCTTGATCCTCAATAAATCTCAATTGTCCAGATGTAGAACTTCTAACTCAGTACCCAATCCTCGACATCTGAAGTCTCTCCTCAATAGCCCGAAACCTGTTCTCATACTCTCTCACCATGCCCATCGTATCCCTCAACATAAACTGCGTCTCGGTGGTTTCCTGCGCAATGCGCCTGATCTGCGCCTTCTCCAGCCGGTTGGCAATATTATAAATATGTCCCCTTGCTCTTAGCCAAAGCAGCCGGTGCCAAAAATCGCTTCTATAATGCTGCTGCGTAGCATCAAACGACCATTCCAATTCTTTCTCTCTTCCCTCGTGCGGAGTCACCAAGAACGGCCTCTCATAGTTCTTGAACTCTTTTATCAAGTCTTTAACTGCATCGTTTATGACTCTGGTAGGTCCACCTTCGTAGTATAGGTTCTTCAATTTAGAACCTGGGTGATCACCCTCTCCTCGTCGCCGTTTCCGTTTGAGGTGTTCTCGTTCTTCGTATAAGCCTTGTCGGAGGACGGACAGGGCGTCTTGGATTTGGTTGGGAGCGGAACCGAGGGTTAGGAAGGCGTCCCAGAATGCGTGAAGCCACTGGAGAAGAACTGGGTCAGCTATTACCGGTAAAATCACCCCCTGAAACCGATTGACTAGCAAGAATTTCTTCCTGAGACTTTTCCACCCAAGAGCCTGAACAGAATTGCGCTCGGCACTACCGGGATTGCGAAAAAAGGTTATTTGGGTAGGACTTACAATCGCAAGTGTAAAAGAGAATGATATGAAGCCGATAACAATGGATGCGAGGCTGATTGAGGGCAGGGCCATGGCTTTTGTGGACATCAGCCATGCGAGACAACGCGGGGTTGCGGAGGGGCAGTCGACGAATGCGGAGAGAAAGTAAACAACAACCTGAGGTTAAATAAGAATGTGGCGCTGCAGGGATCGACACAGGAGCCGAGATCTTGCTTTGCAGGGGTATCAAAAATGACGTGTGGCTATGCAGTGAAACAAAGCTGAACAATGAGGCGTCGCTGACAGCCCATTCAATGAAACCTGTCCAAGAAATCTCGACCTACGAAACCTCGTCTCAATGCCTTTCCCGCCAACTTTCTCCCCTCGATCATAACGAAGCAACACCGCCAAGATGATGGAATACTTCACCTACAAGAAAGTCAAGAAGCACCAAACTGAGAAGAAGGCCAAAGATGGAGAACAAACGCCCGTCATCAGCAAAGAAGATGAGAACTTCCTCACCCGCGTCATCTCTGCGGAGGGCACACCGCCACCTTTGCCTGAACGACCCAGTTTTGGCCCCGAAACTGGAGACTCAACGAATAATCAGGCGCAGATGGTAGTTCACGATGGCAATGGCGCGACCGAACCAGCTGGGAATGACACAACTAAATTAGCTGTCGAGAAGCAGGAGACCAAACAGAAAGACAAAGGCAAAGGCAAAGGCAAAGGAAAGGAAAACGAGAAGCACAATGACAAGAAGGCGTCTCGATTTTCGTTCTTGGCCCGAAGTCTCACGAAGAAGGTAAGCTCTTGCCCCGGTCCCAACTTCTCAATCCCAACTAACAGCCCCAGAAAAAAGAAGACCTAAACCCCAAACCAGTCGTAATACCCGACGAAACCACGAAAGAAGAAGATGACATAATCCGCGTCCTCAACGATCTCAATCTGGCTGCTGTCAACAACCATGCCTTTTCCATGTCCAAAGAATCTCAAGAGCTCGTCCAAAAGTTCACCGTGATCCTCAAAGACCTGGTCAATGGCGTACCAACCGCATACGACGATCTCGTCCACCTTCTCGATGACTCACAAGGCACCTTGGCCAAGAGCTACGATCATTTACCCAGCTTCCTGCAGAAGTTGATCACACAGCTGCCGACGAAGTTGACGGGTAGTCTGGCGCCGGAATTGCTGGCTGTGGCGACGGAGGCACAGGCGTTTAATATGGCGGGTGCGAGTGCGAGTGGTGGAGGATTTGGAGCAGCTGCCAAGAGCTTCCTTAAGCCGACAAGTTTGAAGGATTTGGTTACAAAGCCTGGAGCTGTTGTTGGATTGCTGAAGACTATTATGAATGCTCTGAAGCTTAGATGGCCTGCGTTCATGGGCACGAATGTCCTGTTGAGCTTGGGACTGTTCGGTATACACACTTTACCTTTGCCCCATCATATTAACTGAAATCGTACTAACCTTGGGAACAGTCCTCCTCTTCGTCTTCTGGTACTGCCATAAACGCGGCCGCGAGACCCGTCTCGAGCGTGAGGCAAAAGTCGACAGCGAGGGTCGAATCATTGAACTAGACGATGACCCCATGCTCGATGACCCTTCGGCCTCACACCGACGTCCAAACTCGTCCCAGAGAAGCACAGAGCGTGAACGTCGTTCGGCTTCGAGTAGGGAGCATTCTGAGAGACCTGCGAGTTCGAGGAAGAAGAGTTCGGATAAGCACCGCAAGAGCTCTGACAGGGAGGAGAGAAGATAACACGAGTGACGGAGATATGATGCTGCGATTGAGAATGAGATACCCTTACGAATTGTATGAGTGATTGCAGCGGCCAGAATTTTCGATGCGGGCGCCAGGTAATTGAGAACATAATGGCGGGCAATGGTTGAGAAATTGGGGCTTTAGAAGAGGAAAATAAAATGATAATTTCTGCGAATCTCATTTGCGTCAGGTGAAAACTTTGAACTCTACGGTATGTCCAGGCGAGTGGTCGAGACTCTGAGCACAATGAAGATCAAAAATGCTAGGACCTCTTGCTACAATTGAGGTATTATTCTGTGCTACCTAGCAAAAACCGTGAAAACAACGCAGCATCTTCTCCATATCAGCTAATGTGAAACATGTAGAGCAAGCAAAACCTCCAGCCCAGTATTTGAGAGAGTCGAAGTATCTCAAATTAGTGCACGAAACTATGGGAAGCATACTCTCTTGCAGGCCAAAGACCAACGAAAACCCGAAGATCGACCCCAGGCAACCCAACTGTGCAAGTAAAAGAAACCACATGAGAATACCTGCCAACAATCGTGCCACAGCCAAAAGTCCCAGGAATCAGTGGAACTATAGGCCAGGTGTGGCGCAGAACCCACTAATATCTGTCTTTGCGTTTCTTCGAAGGTTTGGTCTGGGCAAGAGTTAGCATACGAGCTATATGGGAAGCATAGCCACATACTTCTGCTCCATCCGGTCTTGGCTTAGTCAATTCTTTCATCAAGAACGCCTCGAGAGCAACTAGCTCCTCTTGTGTCACATCCGATGCTCCATATAGCCCGCCACAATTTTGGACAGTGACCTTCTGGAGACCTCGAATAGCTACGAGCTTGTCGAAGCCATTGGTTTTTCTGAATCGCTTAACGCTGTCTTCGTTCTGGAACATATGTTGACGTCTATGATATGGCGCCGCGTCGACAGACCATTTGGTGATCATGATATGGAGAACTTTGAGCTTCTTGCACTGTGCGAAGAAGGTCAGCCTATGTAGGAGAGTTAGCATGTGCTCAATTATGATTGTCCCACGAATTCAGGGATATTGCTCTGAAAGAGTCCAAGACCTACGTTGCGATATCCTTTTGCGAGAAGCCCCACCAATCGAATGTAATCTCCTGGACATTCTTGGTGACTGATTCTCTATACGGCATGAAATTCTTTACGACGCTATTGATCTTGAAATCGTTCTGATAGAAGAAGGGTCGACATTCACGGTAGATTTGGCGACTTGCTCTCAGTAAAGCCAAGCCGAGAATCTTAGAAGGCGCTGTAGTCGGTCGAATTGGGACATTGGCAATGACAGCATACTCGTAGATCTTGAACCGCAATTCAAGAGGCAATTTCATGAGCCGAAAGATATGACCATCTGCTTGAATCAGTATATGTTGGTACATTCAGATCGGAACTGGATTGCTCACCAGCGCTCTTAGCAGCCAACTCTGACTTCAATATCGCCTCGTCCCATTGTTCCTTGTTGATCGCGAACATCTGACGCCGCTCTGGATCGCCCTTGAGAATATTGCCGGTATCCTCTGAGGCAATAAGGCCACGGGGAACAGTGTTCAAGTTGACAAGCTCGTACTTTCCACCTCCAAGGCTGCGTACGATGCAGAGACCTTCCTCAAGTTCTGTACCTGCCTCAAAAATGGCAAAGACTTCCTTCTTCGCCTCCTCGACAACCTCGACAGCTCCGAAACCATAATCGCCTTCATCATCCTCTTCAGATTCCACTTCGGATTCCTTCTCGCTCTCTTCCTTGTAATTCACCTGCTTTCTGGATGCGCGAGCTGGGAGCTTCTTGATTTCGATGATCTCCTTTGCGACCGTCTTTGAGGAAGATCTGTACGAATTTTCGTTCTTGGCCTTTGATGCACGGACCCGACCGATGGTCAAGCTCCCTTTTGTGGCACGCATCTTGTTGAATGACCTGAAGGAAGTCAGTATCGGTTCGCTTTCAAAAACAACCGGAACTATGAAGCAGGATTTGAGCATACCTCGAGAAGAGCCCTTAACACAATCTACCACCGAATGAAGTACAATAGTTTTCGTCGAGTTTCGTTCTGGACGGACGAGGTTGGTGGATGGGAGATGTTTTTGGAAGGAGAGGGAAGGGCAGGAGTCCTGTTATAGTCGACTCGCTAAGCGAAAGGGAAAGCGCGATATAGACTTGAAAAAGCGGCAAGAGATCTGAATGTTCGGATTCACGTTTGCCTCACTTTTAAAAACGGACTTGAAGATGATTCTCGAGTGGATATAGAATCATGTGACTTAGGAGATTTCCCCCCCTGGTGGTTTATGGCATTAACTGTAATGCAAAAATGCTCGTAGAGACCTGTTAATTGAAGGCCCAAGGCCATTTCAGGGATGAGCGTGGATGTACTGCCCGCTTTCCATGGGAAAATGAAGCTGCAACTGTCCATTGCAGCACCGAATTAAATGCAGTTATCTTGGTAATGGTCAATGTGCACAACTTCAGAAGACTGCTGGGGCAAATTGAAATCATTACGGATCTAGTAAAAAGGGTATACTTTTGTTCTCCTAGTAGTCTCTAGCTAGGGTTCATATCCTACACCCAAACTCCAAGGAATACATCTAGAATACCAGTCCCCTGAAGAAGGGTTAGCGATCAGTCTTTGGGTGTTAAGGGAGAACACTTACACTTGATGGATAGCAGTCGGGCCTTCTTCGTTGAACTCCACTCTTGAAAGAAACCCCTTTGACAATCCCTGGTCGACAACGAAGATAACCTTTGCCGCCACCTGAGATCCCAAGAAAACCGCTTCCTCGTACAGTTTCCATTCCGGGAAGTAACCTGGAGGACTTGCCACCTTAATGCTGGTTGGTGACTGTGAGTGAGAAGAGTGGCTATGCGTGCCATTGTACGACGTGACTGACAAGTTGGGATTCAGAGCAGGATTTGACGCAGTCGTGGCGGCGAGCAAGAGAGGGTTGACCGCGCTGGCGGTAGGAGGAGCATGGGGCGTGAATGATGCGTTGGGTGTCTGTGAACCAGTACCGCTCGGTGTAGCAAGGTTGGACGGCAATTCGCTCATAAACATTGTAGCGGAGCTGGGAGATACAAGATATCGATTGTTGAGGGTGACCAACAGTGCCTCCTTGAAACCTCGAACTTTCGACCCTGATCCACAGATTACCAATGCATCCCAAGCATCTTGTCTCTTTGAGATATCGTCGACAGACAGGATTGTGCGATAAATAGTATCAGCAACAGCATCTAAATAGCCCTCATCTGCAGCTTGGAAGCGTTCGATACCAATCTCGATGTCCCGACGGATTCGCTCCGGATTCTCTTCTTCCCGGTTCTTTCGTCTCTCTTCTTTGCGTGCAGCTTTCTGTTGTTCTCGACGTGCAGCTTCATCCTCAATAGGTGCTGGTTCAGATTCGGGAACGGCAGCGGCACTGTCTGCAGGATTTGCTTCGCTAGCGACAGCCGTCTCACTGGCTGCAGGCGCGGCGGGTGTAGGTTCAGGGGTCTTCTGTCTCTTTGCATCCGGAGCATCCTTGATGATCTCCTCGTAGTGGAAGATCGCACGAGGTCTCTTTGAGTTGGGAAGTCTTGCAGGCCTTGCAGCCGCCGCTGCCGCCTCGGCCTTTTCAGCGTCTCTCTTTTCTTTTCGTGCTTGCTTCAGCTTTTCTTTCTCTGCTTTCTCCTTCTCCCTCCTCGCCAAAACCTCTTGAATCTTGCCACTCGTCACAATACTGGCAACGTCTAATACGCCGTCATCCTCTATTTGCTTATCGTCAAAAGTGTCGTCATCTTCTCCAACTTCCATTTCAAGTACTGGGACATGAGGCGCCTCCGTAATCCGAACACTTGGTCCCGACGAGGTCGCACCTGTGGATGCTGCAGCTGCAGGATTGCTGATGACAGCGGCCTCTTCTTTAGCATCAGTACCTGGAAGTGGAGTTCCTGGAGGTAGGATTTCGCAAACCGGGCTCCGCTTCAATTGCTCTGCCATGTCTCTTGTGAAATTCTTGGCCTTGAGCAGCTTCATCAGTCGCTGTGTCATAGCCTCCCCTCCGGAATGAGGAACTGTTCCTCTACCGGAGATTTGGAAGTCCGTGACAGCCGTCACATCAATCTTCCCAAATCCAACATCAATAATAGTGGCATTCGCAATTCCAAACGCATACGACGTCGCCAAAGCACTGTCCATAATGCAAAGTGCGGGTGTCTTAAACTGCTCGAATAAGAATGCTGTGAGATCTTCATGGTTCTTGGCGGTCCAAGAGGGCTGTGCGATCAGCATTATAGGGGTGTGCAAGGTTGGCGACAGTGTGTTGTGAACATGCTGAAGAAAAGCCCAGAAAGCTGGCATGTTATCGATCCGGCCCTCTGCAATCATGATTAGTTGTTAAGCTTGAAGAGTTCACGTAGCGATTGCCTACCTTTAAGCGGGTATATCGCGCCTTCGTCGTCTTCGGGTAGCTCAATCAGTTCTTCATCACCTTCCTCCGCCGTCTTCGGTTCCAAAGTTCCGCCCATCTCGACATCCCCGCCATTGATCATGACCTCCTTCTTCCTGGATCGAATTTTGTACGGCTCATATGTTTTTCCATCAGGGGCCGGAAACATGCGAGTGGGGAATCTATGCGACGCAGGAGTGAACGATTCCGGAAGGCCGAGTTGCGCCAAAGTTGTTTGCGATCCTGGCGCAATGATCAAGATGTGCTCATCTCGAAAGGGAGGCATGTTATTTTGGGCTGGGCCGAATCTTTCGACCGCGATAGTAATATGGCTGAAGTGGGAGCCTCGTCTTCACTGAATTAGTGGTGGCTGGTGAAGTGCTGTCACTGTGACAGACGCGAGTTTTAAGTTGACCTGAAGTTGACGCGAAGCATCTCTACCTAGCTTTTAAGGCACAAATATGCACGTGACCCATGTCTTGGTTAGTGCCAACCCGATGGAACCTTCAAAGGTCCAAGATTGAATTGATCTATTTGATTTGACGGTGTCTCATTTTCGCTGTCTCTCTCAACATCATACTCCGGACGGTGGCTTCCTTTGTTTAGAGATTGTGCCACGACTTTTCTGTCAAGTTGGATGAATTGAGGCAAGTACCAAGTTGACCTTGCATCGTTCTGGATCTTCACTAAGTTCACTTCATTCTCTCGTATTTTTCTTGAAGATTCAAATTGCCTCAACTTGCTTGACTGTGGGGGCGGTACGGAGAGATTAACCAACGACAAGTCCGGACTAAAGGACGAGGGTAGCCTTGCAATTCCTACTTATTGTCCGAAGTTATCTTTATATTGAAATTCAAATTAAAAACGGTCCCACCTGATTCGAGATTTAGCATACTCTGAGCAACTCTGTATACTCCGAATATAAAATCAATTCAGCACTGCAGAAGGCCAACATCAGATACACCCTTCGAATGGTCCAAAGTGGGGCAATCATGACTCACTACAGCTGATCAAGCTCAATTGTCTTCAAGACTCACTCTATGAGTCAATGTCCAATTTGAGAACTCCATATCAACTTCCTTGATCAACCAAAAAATTCTTTTCCCTGCCTTATAGATTCTCATCCAATTCAATATGCCCAATCCAACTCCATCTCAATGGTATAAAAACCAATTCCTGATTTCTACCTCACAAGCTCTACTGCAACATGATGTCATCAACGCGGTATTTGACTCAGAATATATGTACTGGACGAAGCGAATTTCAGACGAGGCGATGAAGCACATGCTCTCCCACTCACTCTGTTTTGGCGTGTACGCACTCCCGGAATCATCAACTGAAATCGCCTATCAGCTCCCCTCCAACCTACTCCAAACACTCAATTAACAGACTCAGGTCGAACCCCACCAACACAGATTGGCCTTGCTCGAGTCATCACAGACGAATCCACTTTCGCCTACCTGACCGACGTCTTCATCATCCCTGAGTACCAAGGCAAAGGTATCGGAAAATGGCTGATGGAGTGTATCAACGAGACGCTAGACTCGTGGCCGGACCTCAGGGGTGCCATTTTGTACACAGGAGGCCATGATGGAGAGCGTGCAATGAAGTTCTATGAGAAAGTGTTTGGCATGAAGAAGTTTGTTCCTGGGACGGGAGGCTTGGAGATCATGTCAAAGAGGGGACCGGGGAGTGTCTTTGATGACATATGAGCTGGGCACAATTATTACAGCTTGGCTCCGTTGAGACAACGAAATGTAAAAAAATAGGGCGTTGCACTTGAAGTTTGAGCCAGGTCTCACCATGAAGGGTAGTATGGCTGCACGTGACCCGCCCGCTTACCCCTCCTCGTCATGGATCTATAATCAATGCATATGATTCCACATCCTCATGAGCCTTTCTTTACTTAAAGCAAGCTCTCTATCCAGGAATACAACCTTCAATTCCCGTCTATCCAAACACTTCGTACCCACAATGACCCACGGAAAAGCAATTGCAACGGTCTCTGGCCGGACTATCGCGGAGACTGATGAGTACGAGGTTGTTGAAGGAAATATCTACGTACGTTGCCCATTGGCCTTCCAATTGACGCTTACTGATTTGGTATCAGTTCCCACCTTCGTAAGTTCTGGTGTGGATGATTGTGAGACGTGGTCTGACTTCGTTCCTCAGGTCGGTCAAGATGGAGATGATGACCAAGACTGATCACATAACCCATTGCCCATGGAAGGGAGCTGCTTCATATTATACGATCAATCTTGATAGTAAGTGTTCTTTGGAGGGGTTGAAAGTGATGGAGCTCACGAGATTGTAGAAACGGAGTTCAAGAATGCGGCGTGGTACTATCCAGAACCCTTTGAAAAGGCGAAGAATATCAAGGACCATGTTGCTTTCTGTGAGTACCAACTCTTCTTCCTTTGACCGCTACCCCCTCGTGCCTAAATTCCAAGTGTTTCGAAAGATCCGGCGTATGGATACTCTTCTTGTCTGATCTCTCGAGCCCGCTGGGCAGGGATTCAAGGGACTCAGATAGTGTTGTGTTAACCAGAGCTGATGATCCGGATCTAGACAAGAATATCGTCACTGTGACCACCGAGTAAAGATAAGAAAGTGCGGCGTAAAACAGGCGCTTGGAGGCTTTCTCTTTGCCCAGATATTCCGTAGGGTTGTTTTAGCCAAAAGTTGCAGGCCTTGAGCTCTTGAACATCAATCGAAAACCTTTCTCCACTCCAACTTGATGTCCTCATCTGTCCCTGAGATAACAATCTAGAAGTTGCGTGGTCGAAACTCAATCTCTATATGATGTCCCTTGGGGAGGAGGCGGAAACAAACTATTTTGCATTCAAATGAGGTGGGTGGCTCAGAGCAATACTTATTCCAGGGGGCAGTTGGCTTCGATGACCAGGCATGAAAAAGAGAACTCACTCATTAGTTTCTGAATCGTACCTGCATGGGGGGTTTTTTTTAATCAAAAAAATCCAAAAAGAATGATGGTCAATGATTTTATACGCAGGAAGTGATGAAAAGTTCGAACTGGGGGCCAAATATATTACCAGACATACCAAAAACACGCTAAAAACACGTCCCACCAAAACGCGTCTCCCACACCTGAAGAGTCTACAGAACTTCAACAATCTCAATTTAACAGCAAAGATGTCGGGTGCCGAAGATATTCCAGCCCATTACAACGATGGAAACCGCGCGTTTCTTCAATCCTTCCTTGCTCGCGGGGCTATGAAGTTTGAAGATGGCCAAAAAGTTCTCGCAGCCATCTTCACCGTGCAAGAAGGTGAGCAAATTCGTCAGCCTCGTCAAGACATGGCTCACACTTCCTAGAAAAGGAAACGGATCCAAAAGACGTAACCCAGGCAGATTTTGATTCATACATATCCGCTGCCGCGGACGCCATCTCTCCTTACGACTACGAAATCCGCAGCACCCAGCATCAAACCACCAAAGAGCGAATATACGCCCTTGTAAATAGCGTCAGCGATCCTCTTACCCAACTCGCGACTACTCGAACAGCGGACGAGATATCCTACATCAAGCGGCTCCTAGATGCGATGTTCGAGACCCACAATACAAAACGTAGAGAAGTCATGGCTGTCACAAGTATGCAAGCAATGGAGATCAAAGTCCGGAAAGGCGGCAGTAGGCAAAGCGACGGAGGCGAGCCTGCACAAGCTACACAATCATCCGATAGAGGCCTGACACAAAACGAAACTGAGAAGCTGCTGGCAAATCTGGTGAAAGAGACATGGCTTGAGAGGAGCGCGGAAGGTTTTTACACGCTCTCTCCACGTGCATTATTGGAATTGAGGAGTTGGCTGGTTGAAGCGTATAATGATTCCGATGACCCGGAATCGTGGCAGAGAATCAAGTTCTGTCAGGCGTGTAAGGAGATTGTGACGATTGGGCAGAGATGCACGGAGAGAGAATGCAATGTCCGGTTGCATAATATTTGCACAGCTGCGTTCTGGAACTCGAGGCCGGGGAAGAAATGTCCGACGTGTGAGACTCCGTGGATTGGGAAAGCGTATGTTGGACAGAAGGCGATCACTAGTACTGACGAATATTTGAAGGGAAAGAGAAGGAGTGGTGGAAAAAGAAAGGGTGATGCTGTGGAGGCTGAAGAAGAAGCCGAAGCCGAGAGCAGCAACAGGAGAAGGAACAGGAGAAGACCCGTGGAGGAGAAATCGAGCCAAGAGGCAGAGCATACACCTGTGGAGGACGAAGGTGAAGGCGAAGATTAGGAGCAAGACGACAATGAAGACGAAGATGAGTTAGAAATAGGCTTTGATCACTGGAGTAATGCTTTGGGAAGTAATATTCGGGGCGTTCGTGGCATATCATAGACAGTGATCCGCAACAGTTGGCGTTTTATGATACTCTGTCCAGTTCCAATAATTTCATAATGGGAATCATTTGAACAGCCACCTTCCCTTGAGCCTCGGTTCACTGAACAACTTGCAAACAGGGCTTCCGGCGTTATATTCGTCCGTTTCAGTGGCGGTCTTACCCTAGCTTTCCCCTGGAATTGCCCTGAGAACCCCTGGCAGTCGCTTGCATGGTCTTCCATGTTACACGAGTATTAATAGCAGGGCAAGGCATCATTTCAAAATTTCCTTCACGGCTCACTCCTTTCTACTGTCCAGTTCCAATTAGTTGCAATGGCTAAAATCGAGCGGATGGTCCCAATCGTCAACCCTGCATCCATCGAAGAGCCTCCAACAACTTCTCCATTCGAGTATACTCCAATCAAAACCACAGTCGATGGCATTCGACTGCTCATTCTCGAACCAGCTCAAGATTCTACCACCTTGATCAACTGCAGATTGATCCAGGTCACATTTGCACAGAAACCGAAGTATGAAGCACTTTCTTACACATGGGGCGACGAGACCATCCGTCGAAAAATTACAATTGATGGGCATGACTTCACAGTTGCTCAGAATCTCTTTGATGCCTTGGTACACCTGCAACACCGCTCTGAAGAGAGGGTTCTTTGGATCGATGCAATCTGTATTAACCAGTCCGACATTTCCGAGAAGAACTCGCAAATTGGCTTTATGCCGTTTATCTACATGAGGGCGAAATGTGTCTTAGTCTGGCTAGGTATTGTCAATGCACCATCTGAGCAGGAGAGCGGCGGTAAGGCAAGCACGGTTACATGGAGATCCATCGAACCAGACCCGGTCCTCCGAACTTTGGCTGCAAATCCATACTGGAGAAGAGTTTGGATTATTCAAGAAGTCGGTCTCGCAAGGAAAATACTCGTTCACTATGGTACTGTTCAAAGAAAGTGGTCGGCATTGATCGAAAGCTTTTGGTCCAATTCAGAAACTCGGGATAGTTTGCCGGTCAAGCTGCAGAAACAGATCGATGAGAAATATGAAGATGGCCATACACTTCAGGCTTTGATTTGGAATCATCGAGATTCCCTCTGCAAGGAACCAAGGGATCATATTTATAGCTTCGTCGGATTGGGGGTAGATTGTCAGGACGGCTTTCCTATAGATTATGGTAAGTCCGAATTTCTTATTAGGCACTGTCTCAACTCCAAATTACACTTTTGAAGGCAATGCTAATTCGACAATCCGGGGTAAGGGAAAGTCTGTATGAGGTTTGGAAGGATGTTATTCGCTTCAAGAATGCCAACCGTAGGTGTTGGGAGAGAACTCCTTTCCTATTTTCGACTGTTTCATGAAATTCTCCTAAGACCATGCCCCCTCCCGAAACAATCCTAATCGAGAAGTTGCTGACTCCCCCGTTATCTAGAACCTGACAATAACCCACCATTTTCCGAGCCTGAAATTGACACGCTTTGTTTCGGAAAAGTGGTCCAAGATTTACTGGGAGGCCAGGGAATCGCGACTGCAGAAGACCTTGCTCGAGATATCTCTCAATCCACCCAAGTCGGCTTGGGGATCGGCGCAGACCAGGAAACTGAAAGCCCCTCTCAGCCTGCCAAAATTCTGGTTACGGCACGTGTTTCTGCGCGGATCGTTCACCTAGGTCCTACCTACCAAGAAATCATGTCCAATTTTAAAGCCGTGACGGCTTGGAAAGCCAGCATTAATCGCCATCTTTTCCCCAGCGAGCAACCTTCGGCAAGGGAGGAGAGTGATCAGTTCTTGGAGCTGTTGGAGGACGCCGAGGTCGAGGACTTGAGAATTGTGGAATCGTTCGACAGAGATATTTCAGTCCCTAAGCCTCAGACGCCGGATTGCTTGCTCTTTGCTGATCAGAACGTTCGAAATTTTGACGAGATGCAGAGCGACAAATTTGTGGAGCCAGAGCCGACCTCCACAGATCCAAGATTGTTTTTGCTTGGCGGGGTTCCAGATTATGGCGGCGAGTCATCTGGGAAGGTCGGTCTTGCTCCACACAAAAGTCGGGTTGGAGATTATATCTGCTTGGTTCATGGAACTCAGAAAGCCATCGTGGTCCGAAAGGAGGAAGGGAAGGTCAGGGTGATTGGAACTGGTGCAGCGGCAGAGAATCGATACAAAGCTGAAGCTTCAAAAGAGGATGATGTAAACACGGGGAAGAGGTTTGGAACTACGAAACTCACGTTCATCAACCCTGAGAATCGACTCGATCTCTATGTTGATATTGCCACAGCGTATCAGTTGATGGGATAACAGTTTTCTTGGGAGTGAGTGTGGAAGTTGAATTTATCATCCAGAATCTGATTGACTACATATAATACAATGAAACACCTGCAACAAGCACCAAATTCAATAAGCCTACTTCTTCTTGCGATGCAAGAGCACCCGCGGAGGTCACAATTCGAGAGATCAATAGTTGATGAGAGCTTTGGCTTCGCCAGACTGAATAAGCCTGGGTACTGACACCTTCCGCCCCGTGAAGGCAGCTCTCGATGGGAGGTTACCTATAAACAATTAGCAGAAATGACGAAAGCCCTAGAAGTTAATAGTTGGCAAAAACCTCGGGACCTAAATGTTAGTAATACTAAAAGAGCCTGTAGATGTTAGCGAACAGGTCAGCTTGCGAGGCTACGTTACCTGGTTCAGGACTGCGCTACAAGTGATGTTCAGACGAAGAGATGGCCCTATGCTCAATGAGCGGCACACACATCTTGCCTGTCACCCAGCAGAAACCAGACCCCGACCAAAGCAAGCAGCTACCCCCAACCCCCCCAAGATTCTCCTTCCCCAAGGCACAAGATGGTAGAGTAGCCAGCTCTCCAGTGGCCGGCAGAAGAAGGTTTGGAGTGATTGATAATACAAGCATCACCATCCAGACACGAGGAGAAGAACGGGTTCCCAGTCCGTCTTCGAAAGGAAGTGATATGTGTCGAAGTAAGAGAATGTAATGTTGCCGAAGCAGTCATCAGCTCTTTGCCCAAAGAAGCTGAAAAGGATTGTTGATTTAATGAACTGGAAATTTGCCGAAGCAAGCTAGCTCTCCACCCAGAGACTAGAAAGAGTGAAATGGCCGCACGCAGACACTCTCTCAAGCGTCTAACGAAAGTCTTGAAGAGTGCGGAAGAGGAATGACATCAAGCATTCAGAATAGTATCACAAAAGTCATATCGATCCGGAAAATTGGCATAAAGCCAACGGACGTTGGCTTTGAAGGCGCATCGATAGTACTGGCAGTCATCAGGAGAATGATGATGAGGGCCTTGGCACTGGTCCAAGTAATCATCCTCGCCGTTGTCATCAAGTGGTGGAACATAAAACGGCCGTCTGGCCGGATCGGACAAACATGCGGAACACCAGACGCTCACTAGTACAGGACGGTATCGAATGACAGGCGTACCCCTGGCTGCGGCCTAGATACAAGTCAGCAGTTGTTCAATACAGGATGTTTCAGGAAAGTTTGGAACAATGGAAACACTTACTTCGGCACAAGAGCGGCAGCCCGACGGCGCGGTAGTCGATCCATCGAGGATGGGTCCATCATGGTCTGGTGGCGGCCACCGAATTTCTCTCTTGGATTGAACCAAGGAATAGCTGCCATCGTAGACAGGACCTTTTCCACGGCCGTTCTTGGCTGTTGGCTGAAGAAGATTCGCTTCGTCGAGGGAAAGGAAAGTATTCGGAGGCGAGTCTGCCTCGAAGGCCTATTTCCAAGAAACAAGAGTCAGCATTGGGGAATAGAACGTCCCAGGAGGTGCCGGACGTTGCGAGTAGAATGTCCCAATAAATGTTGGGCATTGCTACGAGGGGGGTTGATGTTACAAGAAGTTGGTTCTTACCTTGATGCTGTGGATGTTCCATCCACCATACTCGACAAATCGGACAGATCTCGAAGCCTTAGGCTTGGGCTTGACGACCACGAGCGGCGCCACAGACAGGCGAGCGAGTCGGTCATCGACCACGGCAAGGTCAACTGCCATCAAATTGTTAGCATGTAATGTTTATGGAAGTTTTGGGACATTGGAACAGAGCTAAGGCTTACCGGCGGGCGACTTCTTGACCACTCGAAGTGGTTGCACTGGGCTGACCTTCCGGGACGCCGCCGGTGATGGGCGAATGGAAACCGTTGGCGAGGTCTTCCCTCTGGCTCTAGTAACCTGCAGGTGAACATGTCAGTATAAGAGTGAAGGACGATGGATATAGTGGGCACGGTGGGTGCATTGCAAGAATGACGAAGGAGATACTGCGCACGATTTATATATTGCAGTCGTCGACGACAATGGATGTATTACCCACAATACGTACATTAGGAAGGAAGGCTATGGATGTACTGTCCAAGATGTGTACATTGCAGGGAACAAGACGATGAATGTGTTAGGGGCGATGCGTACACTTGCAGGCAAGACGACAATGAATGTACTGTGCACAATGCATGCAACTCCATCAAAAATGCGCAGGCGTAGAATACGTAGGAGAGATAGTGCAGATGAAAAGAAAGGAGGGGCAAAGTATGGAGTTGGGATGATATAAACTTACTCGCTCAATGTGCGCATCGATCGACCACTCGGTGCGGGCAGAAGACGCCGATGATGACGTCGCCGACGTGGTCGAAGGAACGCGAGACGATGGTACAGAACCAAGTCGAGAAACAGGAACGGGTCGAAGTTTGGCAGGAGGAAGCACTGCCGGCTTGGTGGTAGCAAATGCAGAAGCGACCTTGTAAGTCGTAGTGGCGGTACGAGTCTTACGAAGCTGCCGGTCGCAATCTTGGTAAGCAACGACGACCCCAATCGCACAGGAACACGAACAGAAATCAGAGGAATACTTACACGCTCTACATGCTTGAGAATCGAGTCCGCTGTCTTCTTGGGCATAGAAGAGGCAGCGACGGTGGTGGGAACAGGTGGTCGTCGAGAGACCGAAGGAGTGGCGGACTGCGCTGGGATGGCGACAGTCGAAACAGAAGAAACAAAGTGCTGGGAGCGCACAGGAAGACGAGAACGGGTGTTGCTCGAGGCAGAACGAGCTGGAATGGACATTTGAACAGCTGCTAGGGTGGCGAGGCCCAACAGTGCTCGGGTGGGCTTGGATGCACGGCAAGAAGACATGATTCGCAAGCTGAAGAAAGAAGAAGAAAACAAGAAAAAAGGTGGGCAATGGGGTACTATAGGGTGGGCTGCAGCACTAACTTGTTAGGACGAGAGGTCAAGAGAAAGGAAGGAGCAGACTCGGGGCAAGGGCAGACTCGAGGCAAGAGCAACCCAGCCGAACTACCACGAAGAGGCTTCGATCGAGACTGACCTGGCTCTGCTCAAGAGGACGAGGGCTAGACAGTAGTTGCTTGCAATTGGAGTTGCTAAACATGGAGTCATAGAAAGGTTTTGCAAGAATACAAAAGAAGTTGAGAATGGGTAAATAGCTCAAGACTTCCTGAGCGCTTCACACCGAGACGTTCGAAACCTAACGTGTGAAGACCTGTGCAACTCATTGTAACTCACCGCCGCTCTCTCATCTTACACATTATTAGTTGGATTCAGGCCAGCATAAGCTCACACTGCCATCCTGCCCATCGAAAGCAACCACCACACTGGCTCCAAACTGCAACGGATCTCCCTCAAACACTACGAAATCCCTACTCTCTTCCTTGATATCGAGTCCCAAGATCTGCTCAATGTTCCGAGAGACGAGATTCACGGCTTCCTTTGAAGAGAGACCTGCGTATTTGGCGGCCCAGCTGGCTTCGAGAGGGAGATTGTGGATGTGCGAATCGCCTGCCTCCCAATTAGTTGTCAAGATTTCTCACGCTGCCAATATGTATTTCAGAGGGAAGATTTGGGGTCGAAGGAGTGAAAATATAGATTTACCGTCACCAGTAATCGCAAGGCCAAATAAGACCCCCGCTTCTTCAAGGACGGCAGCAGGAGACTTGGAGAGTGGTGGGCCCGGGAGCGAGTTGAGTTTTTCGAAAGTGTCTTGAGCGCCTCGATTTGCGGTGAGAATGACAGAAATGTTTGCTGCGGCTAGCTCCTTTGCTACCTGCGAAAAGTGTTAGGAGATGAGAGGAAGGGGGCCAATGAACAAACGAGAGGGGCTCCGGCTCCTCCAAGGAGGATCAGATTGATGACTGGAAGCTCTTGCTTTATCTTAATGAGTTGCATTATGTCGTACTGACTTGTATTAACATCAAGGAGACAGCGGAGGGAGTGTGATATATACCTCATTCTGGGCATGAACAACTAGCGGATATGCGCCGTCTGCCGCTTTGCCGTAGACGTTATCTTTACCGGCATTTTCGGACAGGATCCGGCGGAGCTTCGAGATTTCAGATGAGATTGTTGATAAAGATTCACCTAAACGGTTAGCATTTGTCTCTAAAAACAGCAGAAATCAAATGTGTCATACTTTTCGCCGCCTGTCCGATGGCAAAATGCAAAGCCACCTCGTCTTGGAATATCCCACCATCCAGAATTGTCTTCTTCCCACTCGTCTTGATACCGGTGCTCACGCCGCCGACGAATCCCTGATATAAAGGTGCAGTGACAGCTCGAGTGACACCTCCAATTCTAGCTCTAGCAAAAGCTTTTCCATCGAGATGAACCCCGTATTTGGCATAAACGGTATCGTTCGGATTTAAGCTCCCTTTCCTGATTTCACCATCGCCAGTTGATGAGTCCGATGAAATCTCCATGAGACCGAGACTAACGGAGACTGTGGTGAGTCCAGGGAGAACATGTCCATTTTTAAGACTGATCGTCGTGCTTTCTGCGCTTGCGCTAGCACATTGATCTTCAGAGTCGAAGCAGGTGATCGTGCCATGGTTAATGATCATTGTGAGACTACCAGATTTCGCGGTTGACCCCAAGCCAACTTCCAGATAAGATCGTTGAATCCCAGTGATCGCAATCTTGGCTCCAGTTTTCTCAATTGCGCTGCAGCTCCTTTGTTTGACGTCAGCCGCAACCGTGGGTCGCATGTCCGGACTCTTCAACTCGTGACGACCCTCAGACGCGACCTTTGACAAACTCTCTTCAGTCGTTTTGGCATCTAAAACATCCTTTCCATCGATGAAGACGTTCAAAGCCGTTGCTCCAATAGAGAGGGGATGAGAATCCCATACAACAAGGTCGGCGTCGTATCCTTCACGCGCATACCCAACTCTGTGGTCAATCTGTAAAGATCGAGCTGGCACACTGGTGACTGATTGAAGTGCTAGATCTTCAGAAAGGTGGAAAGAATGAGCGGTTGCGGCTTGGTAACTAAAATTGTGGTTAATTGGGTTCAAGTGAACGGCAGTACTCGAAAACTCACAGTAGATATTTTGCATTTGTCTCAAATTCAACGTGGTCCTGACATATAATTAGCAACCTGACGCCTTCTTGATACTGGCAGAGCTTACTGATTTGTACGCGACTGGCACCCCGTGTTCGGCCAGGATTTTGCCAGCCCACAGGTTTGCTTCGTAGGCTTCCTTCTTGTAGAGACCAAATTCAGCAAAAGTTGCAATCGTGATGTTACTTGTAGAATGTGAGCTTCCGAGATGTCTTCATGCCAGAAAATTTAACTAACTCGCCACTGTCCTTGATCATCTCGGGTACTTTCCAGGCTTCCAAAGCATGGTGAAAAGCCTGAATTCTGAAGCCAAACTCCTTGCTATGATGAATCATGTCCCAAAAGTCTTCCGTTTCGTAGCAATGAATGTTGACCCCAACCTTTCCACGAAGCATGCCAATACTCGAATCGTATTCAAGATAATGAGTAGCACTGTCATCCTTCGATGTAGATTCCATGAAGCTGGAAATGGCAGCAACATTGCCAACTTCTTTCAAAGCCTCAGCTTGGAGACACCAAGCATCTTGCTTTCCCATCAACTCTTTGGCTCTCTCCATGTGTTTCCTAAAGTACCAAGCATTCCCCATTCGAGTGTGCCTGTACACTCGCCTTGGATTCTCACCACAAGCCATTTTCATGAACCTTCTCCTTTGAGAGACTGGAATTCCGTGCTCAAGCAGGATCTCTTCCACAACTTCTTCTGAATTCTCTCCAGACCTCAATGCATTCTTGACAAGCACAGCTTCGCCACCCATGATGTTCGCCGAACCAGGGAGAATAAGGGATGTTGTGACACCACCAGATGCAATGATGGTGGTTGCAAAATCATAGGCTTTGATAGAATCGACGATCCGGACTTGGGGTGTTACTGGACCCATTTCAGGGTTGACTTCATTTGTATCGTCGGTAGCGCGGAGGAGAGGCCAAGCAAAAGCAAGGTGGTGAGAATGTAGGTCAACTAGACCTGGTGTGACAAACTTCCCTTCCAAGTCAAAGACTTTGGCATGGCCTTCAAATGTGACTGATTTTCCGGCTGTGTCCACAGATTCGATGATCCCTTTCTTGAACACGATATCAACCTTCTTGTCCAGAACTGTTTCCCCATCAAACAGCTTCACACTCTTTAATACAATTGTCTCATTCTGTCCGGTGAACGGGTTCCACCTTGGATTGATTCGTGATCCAGCACTGGTCACGGGATATCGAACTGGTGGCGTGGTGATCTCGGCACACTTTTGAAGCCCAGCTTCGAGACGATCGAGGTAAAATTGTGACAATTTGACCTCACTTGGAGAGATTTGATAAACATATCGTGGGAGGACTATGAATTGAAGTACCAGTACCAGTAAGATGAGGGTGACAACAGTAATCGGTGCTTTAGGACGATACCGGCGTCCATGGCGAGGAGATGATAGGGTGGAGAGGAGAGGGTCGTGAACCTTTGGTTGAGGGTTATTACCCGCCGTCATTATTGATATATATATTGACGTAGATGACTCGAGATAGAGGAACAAAGGAACGAAGCTTGAAATTGAGCTCGGGAGGGCTTGAGCACAGTTTCGGAGCTAGACCTGATGGAGAAGGTGGGGGTTGGTTGGTATTTGAGGTTGATGAAGCTCTTCTGATAGCCATAAAACGATTCGAGAGTAGAAGTTCTCGCTGTCAGCTGCATAGAAGTACAAAAGATTTGCATTTGCGATGCCAACTTATAGGACTTTCTATTTTGATATAGGAACGAGATGTGAATCAGTCACGTTATGCACCGCCACCCCCTTGCCAGCCACACGACTCCTCAGATTCGATTCCCGACGCCAGCGCCACAAGAGACAATCATCTTGCCCTTCACAATATCCAAGACAAGCGAGTTCTCGTCGTTGTCCAATGAAACAAGATGTCGACGCAATCTCCGATCTTCTAGCCAGTTTGCCAACCACATCTTGCGACCTTTCATCCATACTCCTTCCATTCAACACTCTCCGGCTAGGAATACTTTGCTGAAGAAGACCGGATGGGATCAGCCAGACTCTTCGGAGGTACAGGAAAGGACGTAACGCGACTCTAGAAATCGTTAAAATCCGATCTCTTCTCTCAACGCTAGGCTGATCGTTGCAACACTTCTGATGCTTTGCGCTTCAGAGTCTGCTTCGGTTTGAGTAAGCTTGATTTATTGGGTGTCGGTCTGTCGTTCACCTTGCCTTTGCCTGCTTCTTGGTCTCCTTCCCCGCCGGAATCTCATACTTATCCAGCCAATGATCGAGAAGACATTCCGATTGTAGTCGCTGGCCTTTCCCTTTCTTGCCGTTCCGTCAGGTCTTGGTCCTGTCATCCCAATACTCTGCCCATTTGGCCTTGAGCCTATCTAACCAAATGACTAAATCTGCCCCATTCTCTCCGATAATAGCCAATGGTGGGATTGCTGATCCGTTACGATTCGTTGCGAACTTGATTCTGACGGCAACGCCACGATTCATGGAGTCATACCTGTAGCAGATCGGATGCTTCTTCTGATCCTTTCTAATCACGTGCCCACCACATCGATATCTTTATCTTTCGAGGGGTGTTAGCAAAGGTAAGAGAACGGATCACTTACTCCGCCATTTCGGGTTCGTGACCGGCTGTTAGCGGAGATGGGTTGGGCGTTGCATTGTTCGGGAAGGAAATCGTTCGGGACGGAAATGGCGTGGAACAATATGATGGCGGGCAAGGAGCCTAGTTGAGCTTGTAGATGTTGGTTATGAAAGGGTGAAATTTGGATGGTAGTGTGACAGTGTGCTGGCGTGAAGCTTGAAACGCGGGAGAAACCATTTAAACGAGAAAAAGTCCTCCTTTGCCCCTAGTCTCTGAGTGGATATTTGTGTGTAAAGGTCATGCGGAGGTTTTTAAATTGTTGGAAATAAAAGTATCCCCTTGCTTTTCACTTGCAAATAAGTTAACAACTCTTTTCAAATGGGAAGAAGATATGGTACATGAGAAGCAATGGAACAACCTATCAGACCTCCGCTCAATCACCACCGATCGCTGCACCTTCCCCGGGTTGGCCCCGCGAAATTCGAAGACGTCTTGCTTCACTGGAAAATGATGAGAAATCAACAAGAGGCTTGGAAGACTTCGAGGATGACGGCTCGGAGTGGCGAGGCCATTGCCGACAAGGATTGTACCGCGGAGGCTTCTGGCACGGCAGGAGTTGGTGTTGGCAATTCTGTGGTTCCAATGTAAGATTACATCCCAATTTTGACGGGGAAATCTTCTTCCAATGATCTACAAGAGATCGAACTTTCACAGTTTGTAATTTTAATGTTCCACTAAACGCAGAATATTTGCAGCGGATATGAATGTGCTTTCCAACTTGGGGAATTCATAGAGACTTCTATGTGCGCTGGCAGGATTTGGCGTATACAAACACTCGTTGGACATGAACGAACCAACCCCTTAGGACATTAACAATATTCATTACCTTTATGACAATCAAAAGCCGAATTACAAGCCGTCCCATTCCCTTCCCAATCAGCCAGACTAGGACACAGTAAACGTACTACTCGTCCCCGTAAATGCACTAATCTTCCCCGTAATCGGCGCTTTTGCATCCCCATTATACACAATCCTGTACGTGCCCGCGGTCGTATAAGACTCCGTTTCCCAACTAATCACCACATGGCTACTACCTAACAAACTATCATCTCTAACCCACGTATACTCGAGATGCCAATCATGGTCGTCTCGCACCGTCGCCCAGTTGCCGTTGACCTGCTGCTGGACCGCGGCGAATGTGCCCTCCAATCGGAGATTGTTGCGTGGGTTGGCGCCAACGAAAGAGGCGCTTACCACGTCTCCTATGCTGTAACTGGCTTTTGGCTGCGTGAGGACGTCGCCGAAGGAGGTGAAGAGGTGGGGGTTGTCGTAGACGACGCCGGCGATAAAGCTGAGTGAGTTGTTAACGTTATTTGGTGGGAGGGTGCCTTGTGCCGGCTGGCCGGCGCCTGCTGCGAGGTATCCAATGCTCGAAGTTGAAAGGTGGATATAGGCGTAGGACTCCCATTGCCCATACAAAGTAGATGCTCCTTCATATCGTTGGACGTTGTATTCCTCCGGTGTAGTGGCGTAATGGGCGTAAGTGTTTGCTGGTCCACCGAGAACGACCTTAGGCGTGCTGGTCACGATGGATTTACTGGTTGCTGCTTCCGCGACAGCGGCTTTCCAGCGGCGGCCTGTCATAGTCGTCGCTTCGGAGGGGGAGATGATCATGATTAGCTGGCCAACGCGGAAGCTTTGGATGTCGACGATATTGGGAGTCCAGTCGTATGGTTCGTGCATCTGTCCGACGTCGAGGAGGATTGGCTTGGGGTATTGGCAGTCGACTTGCTCTTGTGTGGGAGTGGTGAGGAGGTCGGACACAACGGTCCAGAAGGGATTCTGTGCCATGGAGGAGTTGTCGCCTTGCACGAAGTCGAAGGCTCCGGGTCCGTCGGTGGTTCCACCTGCGAAGGACCGTCCCATGGCGGCGGGGCAGGTTTGGACAACTGTTCCATTGGGAAGAGGGAAGCTGTACCATTGCATGTCGTTGAAGAACTATAAATGTTAATATGACTTACAAGCTTCATCGGAGAGGCTCAGACTCACGTGGTAAAATCTAACGCTAGGGTCAGTTATAGCTGTCGCCTGGCTATCGAAATTATCCTATCAAATATGAGTCTTTTTCCCCTCAAAAATCCTTCGGTTCGGAGATACTCACATAGAGCGTCTTGGCTCCAGCATACACCCGTCTGCCAATTTCGTAGCAGCTCGCTACGCCCAAGTCAAGTTTCTGGTATTCCGGTCCATGTCCGTGGCAATCCTGAGTGGTACCACCGCATGTACTGTGCTCGAAATCACATTGCGCTCCAGTAGCGTCACACCAAGTTCCAAGAACGTTGGGTGAAGTGTCACCGACGCTGCTTTGGCTGAAAGCTGCCACGAATCCTGGGGCAGCGGACTGATCACTTTTCATTGCTTCCTCAAACAAGTAACTGGACACACCCTTGTTGTCTGATATTTGGATTAGTACTTGATTGCAAGCTGTTGGTTCTGGATACTCACCTCCTGTCACATGAGTATTGTTCTCAAGCATAGAGGTTCCGTGAACACTACAGAAAAGGTCAGCTTGAAGTTCTGAAAAGCAGAATATTTGGCTGTAAGTCTTGGGCGTTGCATGTTTCTTACCTGTGCCAGCACAAAACTCCAGTATTCAGGCCATCGGAAGCTCTCTTGAATCGCAACATGGTGAGAGTCGTGTCCACAGTAGCATCATATTTAGCTCGTTCCTCCGCAGGGTTCTGGAGATAGGCATAAAGACTTCTGTTGATGTTCGCGTCCGTGATATTCGTATCTGCGTAACTCAAAGTGCCAGGTGCAAGGCTTTGGTGGGCTCGTTGAATCGAAAGGACCGATCCATCAACAATTGCCTGATAACTCTGTTTTGAAAACCCAAGACTCGTAACTTGGGGCAAAAGGTAATTCAACCAAGCTCCAGGCCCGGAATGTTGGTGGGTTCCAGTCACAGCAACGTTGCTTTGATTGTACATCGAATACCCTGATCCAAGATTTGCAAGACCTTGAAGAATGCCGTAGCGGATTGCTGTGTCCCCCATTGCGGTGTCGATAACAAGGTATACAAAACGGTCTTTGGGATTTGTTACGCTGCCAATGATGAAAGCACGGGAGTAGAGCCTGGAGATATTAGACCTGGGCCTTGAAGACGTCATATCGGCACTCTCACCTCTGTCTAAGACCTGTCCCAATCTGACCTAGAGATGCATAACCCATGAAGTTGAGCTCAACGACAGGTCTAGAAACCTTAGTAAAATCTAGTAAGGGGCAAAATAAGGTGTCCGTACCCAGTGATATCTGCCTTTCCAACACCCAACAAATATTGATCGCCTGTTGTTGCCCGCGCAATCATTGCTTCTACATCTTTATCCACCTCCAAATCTGCAACCCTTCGCGCCGGAGTCAATGCTGTCGAGCTTCCTAACAGCGAAGTCAAGAACAAAAATGAGAAAAGCAATGAGAGAAAAGGGCGCCTCGGCGCGCCATGAAACTGTTGGCATGCCATATTTTCGACTTCCAGAAGCTCGTCTTCTGAATATCAAAATTATGAATTCGGGTTGGAGATCTTGGACAAGAATCAAGGGTGCAGCTTAGCTTGTTATCAAGTCATAACTTGAGAAAGAATCAAGGGTGCAACTTAGCTTGTTATCAATTCATAACTTGGGAAAGAACGTCCATGCCGTGGCAGAGACATCCTGCAGCGTAGGACCGAATCTATTCGATCTCTTGACCAAGCGCACACGGCATTGCCTATTGCGATCACCGCAATTTACTACGTAGCATACGGAGAAATTAAGTGACCGGCGGTGGTAGGTCACACTTGATTCTAGAAAAAGTCTGGATAGCTAAGGGTACTTCTCGGTGATCACTTCTCGTTTGAGGCCAATCAGCCGGACAGAACGCAGGACACGCAAATAGGAGGAGCCGTTGGGCCAGCCACACCGATCGAATCGGCGGGTAAAGAATGGCGGAGATGTGTAACCCTGATGCAGAACCATGCTTGCTTCATTTGGCCAATTGACTGGCAAGAGCGCCGGCCAGCGAAAGTGTTGGCGTAGGAGGAGATATTCGGCCGAGGATGTGTTGTCGAATAGCAGCTGAAAGACGCGGTGTTGCTGGAAAGGGTTTAGCGGCAACCACATTCCAACCAGGTTCAGGAACAGCCGTCCCCTGCACGTGTTGCCCCGCGTCGAGACGTGCATGCAATGCTGCATCCACTTCCTGCATCATTCCTTGGTCCCAGTCTATACTCCGCCGCTTATCCATTCTATCGAAGCCACATACTCCGTAGATTGCATAGAGTGGAACTTCTTGCACTTTCAAGAGGTCAGTATCAGGCGATCAGCATCCAAGCCTCTCCCAAGTGCTACGAGCCAAGATTCAGCGGTCTTGTCCAATCGGATCTCAAGCGTCCGCTCAGTGCATTGGCGCCGGTCCCAAGATGTCAGTCAGGACGGTTGAGGCTCAGACTGCCGGTGCTGCACTCCATCGGCTTTCACCGCCGTGAGATGACAAGATCTTATCGGTCCCGCCATTGTCTTATCTTGCGTGCGGGGACAGACCCACTCCGGAAACGCCATCTTTCCGTGTTGGGAACCTCAGCTGACTCTTGACGCGAGTTCAAAAGGCTGATGACTTCCTTTCGTCTAAAGATGGACCTTTCTGGTCGGAGACAAGAGAATAGTGTCCTTGGGTAGCACAGCCCTATTTCCTCCACACGGCACTCGGTCGGGAGATGGGAGACACTCTTCCAGCCACAATTGCCGATTAGGTGAGCTATGGGTCGGTAGAGTTCATTTCTCGGTACTCCCATATGGGTCAGAAATAATCAATTCGGGTCCATTCCTCCTGGCTGTGAACGTGGACAAATGAGAAAGATGGTGACTTCAAATGAATGACGCAGAACTTCGGATGAAAACCGCAGTGAAAGAGCTAGTAACTTCGACGAAAGGGACGTACACATCGGACGAAACCCGCAGAGAAACGCACTTGCGCTGCACACTTCACATCAATACAACTGAGACTTCAGTCCACCCTGAGCTCTGCCAAACTCGCAATGTGATTTCTCACGCAGTGACATTACACCTCAACTATCATGTCATCTTCATCCTCGTCTTCCTCATCCTCTTGTTCTATCTTCGCCCAACTGCCACCACCGGGCATAGCTTTTGGACGCTCAGAACTCTTATTCGGCCTATGTTCCAAAGCCTTCATTCCCCCGTCCACCTTCTCCTCACCTTCTTCATCTCTCATCAAAACTTGTACCAATCTCTCGCATGCTTCTCGGACACCTTCATCCTCGATTTGTAAATGGGTTTCTCTGATGATTGGGTACACTTTGATTTCCCTCAGTATGTCCCTTCCATGTCTCGTAGTGGTGAGAAGCATGAGTGTCTCGACATGTGTCTGTATAATCGTAGGGTCAGAATCTCGTCTCTTGTCTGGTGGAAGCAATTGTAGGTCGGGCAGCATGGATTGCGTATCCTCTTCGTCATATTCCTCATTGCCTGTGATCGGTAGCAGTAAATACGGCAGAATGTTAATCTCATCTTCAGCCATCAACTCAGAATGCGAATCGATTTCAAAAGCAACATTCTTGATTGTGCTCGCAACGCCTTTCCGTCGAACATCGGATTTATGTTCTGTGAAGACAATCATTTTCGTCAAGGGGATCACTCCGTCATATTCTTGTTTTGTGAGGAAGTAAGTTCGTCCTTCTTCGTGCTTTGCGAGGTCTGCGAAGAGATAGGAGAGGTAGTCGAAGTCTGCCGCTTTGTTGTATGTTCCATCTGCACCTTTGACGAATAAATCCAGCAGTTGATCAATTGCTCGGTTGTTGGAAGCTAACTCTTTCGGTGCAGGTCGCTCGACAGCCAATATGTCCTTTAACTCGTCAAATTTGGCCAGATTCGCGAGGAGCATAGATATTAGGTTGGCGTTGGACTCGGCGGGGTTCTGTCAACAAAGATCAGCGACTGCTGGAGAAGTCGAACTGAGGACCGATGTACTGTTATGCGACCCAATATCGTCCTTACAAAACTTTTGTCTAGAGCCAAGTTCTCGAGTATTTCACGGTCTATGGATAGGTTTATAAGGACCGTAAGCGCATCTTTAGCGATTTGCTGGGAGGTTCTTAGTCGCAATTCGGGAAGTGGCCGACAGAAGGACTGACTTTGTAGTCTCGCACCAAAAGCTTCAGATCTGTTATTGGTTGAAGCTGGTTCGTTTTAAAGATTGCGGGTTGAGAGAGGGAGTAAGGGACGAGGCTTTCGACAGCTGTGGCGGGGTCAGTCCTGGTCTCCCTCGAGGGGAGAAGGTTAGTCACCGAGCTGTCGCACCTGAGTGTTGCCATGGGATATGAAGTCAACGAGCTTCAAGATGTAATCAGCAACAAACTTGGAATAGTGTGACGCGTGAGCTTACCTCTTCTAAGTGTGTAGGCATGATGGGCGATATTATGGAACTGCTTCTTCCTGCTAAGCTGCATGTTCAGAAATTATTTTGATGAGTGGCCGAAACCGGTCTAGCACGCTTTATTCTGCCGAGGCGAGAACTTCACCTATGGAAAGCCGGAAGAACGTCTTCACGGCCTGGAAAGTGGAGAGGATCTCTGCCAATCGTCTGCATGCTGTCGTTTTCTGAGACTCGGGAGAAGCTTGAGTTTGCTCGTGCTTGCGTTCCAGACGACTGGCTGAACCGGAAAACCCACCCTCAAGGATTCAAATTACCCTATGAACACAGTTGAACCTCGGAAGGCTGACGTGAGGGACCCTTCTCAGCAAGATGAGTTTCGCATGGTGGAGACGTGCATGGGCTGGATAGCAATGATAAGTAATGCTGGTTCCCTCAGCTGGATTGATATACCACCCTTCAACATTCTGTTCTTCCCTTCTTTGGCATTCAAAAGTCAGTCGAAATGTCAAACATCATAGCCTTTTCTATCGCAATATCCTTTGGATGTCTTGCAACTTACCACACCAATGATTCTTTGACAACTTTCTCCTATCTGAAAGCAGCCGCCTTGAGCATTTTGATATATGTCCCTATCCAGTTCACCTGGACTTGCTTCTTGTGGCCTCTCTACTTCAGCCCTTTGAGGAAGTTACCACAAGCCCCAGTATGATTTCTTATCGTCGCAAGAAACATTTATTCTGATATATCTCTAGCGAATTGGGGGATGGAAAAGCTTCTTCAGCATAACAAGCCCTCCACAGGTCTTGGAATTCATGGATACCGTGCCTCATGAACACTTCTTTCGAATGTTGGACATTTTCAACACAGAAATAGTGATCCTGACAGATCCAAAAGCGATCACGCAGCCTTTTCAGACAGATTCTTATGAATATGTCAAGCCTATGAATTCCAAAAAGATAGTAAAATATCTTCTTGGAAATGGCTTGGTCGTTTCCGATGGCCAAGACCACAAGGTAAGGCACTTGGGAGAATCTCCGTGCTCTAGTCACTTCTGACAGTGTTTCAGTATCAAAAGAAACACCTCGCTCCAGTATTTAACTTCAGAGCTGTGAAGAATTTGTACCCTCTCTTTTGGAAAAAGAGCAGCGAAATGGTATCCCTCATCAAGGCTGAGATCGATACCAAGCCAAATTCTTCCAGTCCCATAACTGGAATTGTCAATATTGATGACTGGAGCGGAAGAATAGGACTTGATATTATCGGGAAAGCTGGGTTTGGTTCAGATTTCAATGCCCTTTCGAATCCTCACACGCCTTTGAATACGTCATACCGGGACGGCTTCATCCCAGACAAGGCAAGTCCCAACTTCTCAGAGTATCAGTCCATCTCGTGGCAATGTCCAACAGCTCCTGGAACATTCTACTCCTGTAACTACGTCAAAGAAGTATGCTGACTCCGATTTCTTGAGAAAAGACATCTGCCATAATTTTCTTACTTTCAGTTCTCACGTACCCTGCTCTGATAAGACTGCTTCCAATCGAGAAGAATCGCCGAACCCGTGAAGGACTAGTTACGCTTAACAGCTACCTCACTGATCTCATCAGCCAGCGGAAGAAAGATATGATGATGAATGATAATGAATCGGACTACCTTGACAAGATGGGCCACAAAGATATCATATCTTCAGCAATGAAAACTAATGCTTTCACCACGGAGAACCTTGTGGATCAGTCCAAAACTTTGTTGGGAGCTGGACATGAAACGTAAGTCCGTCTCTATCGTGTATCTTACGGTTCGTTAATTTAGTACTTTGGAAGTTCTTCGGTTGCCATAACTTGGGCAATCTATCTTCTCAGCCAGCCAAAATACGCTCACATCCAACAACGTCTCCGCGAAGAAGTCCGTGCAAACCTTCCAAGCCCCTCCTCAGGGATTGAAGTCAATGCGGAGCTACTCGATAAACTCCCTTATCTCGATGCAGTGAGCAAAGAAACCATGCGCGTACGGTCTCCTATTACAAGAACCTCGCGAATACCTCTTCGCGATACGCAGATCTGCGGGGTAACAATGCCAAAAGGCACGACCGTCCAAGTATTGCCCTGGGCGCTGAACAAAACAAAGATCCATTGGGGCGAGGACGCCAGGGAGTTCAATCCTGAGAGGTGGCTCGTTGGTGAGAATAAAGCGAATGGTGGAGCATCAAGTAGCCTGGCTCATGCTACGTTTGGGACTGGGACGCGGGCTTGCATTGGTAAAGGTATGTTTTACCCTCGTCTTTAGGAACTGCTCGATTCTGATTCGTGAAGGATTCGCTATTGGTGAGAACAAAGCGATTCTGGCTGCATTAATCGGGAGTTTTGACTTCAAGCCCGTTGGTGGGAAGACACAGGATCTTGAGATAATGTATGGGGTTACAGCGAGGATTATTGGGGGCTTGCCAGTTGAGGTTACGGCTATTGACGGCTGGTGATGCTGCGGTTCAGCGACCATCGAAGCTAGGATTTAATTATATATGGTGGTGATCGGTGTTCATGTAAATCTTATGATTTGGAATTCATAGCAGGCGCCTCGGATCTATTTCGGTTCCAAATTTGGTGTACACATTGAACTGTGGTCGTACGTTGGTTGATGCTATGGCCCCTTCAGGGTTTGCTGTTCTCAGAAGTGCGTTACATCAGACCTCAAAGGTACATTTCAGCACTGACGCGACTCCCTGAACATCCAGCCACAAACCTTCCTTTCCTACCGTGATGGAATGAAAAGGCAGACAACTGAGACGATGCAGAATGTCATGCCGGCTCCATGGTGCAACTTGACAACTGTTCCATTGGCTCAAGTGTGCTCAGAGAATCCAGAATACGCTGACAAGCTCCGAGAGCTCGGTCAAGTCGCGAATGGCTGCTCATCCCAAACGGCCACCCCTTGTGGAATCAGACCCCGGCACTCAAACCGGCATTTCTCAGGTCTGGCACACTCCTTCCAGTCAAGCAAATAACATGCTTCAATCCAGCACCGTGATCAATCACGACTCCACACATTCAGCCACCGTGGCGTCAAAGGTGATGAGAGGTTTCCCAGATCATGCCACCAATTGAAACCGCCACCGAAAGAGCCGGCGATTCACCACCCACTTAAAGATGCAGTACGCAGACCAGGACTGAATTTCCTTTTGATATCTGTCACTTCTTTTGCAATTATTGATGAATTGTGATGCTGTGTACAGTCCAGCATGGAAACACGAAGTTCGAGTTTCAGCGAAGTCGGGGGTCGATTGTGGGCTACAGGCAGAACAAAGGAGGGCCCGGAGGACCCGTTGAAGAGGGCAGAGAAGGCTATGGGGTAAGCTTTTCTGGCTAAGTATCTTGCTCTTTTATTGACGATCGATAGAAAGGAATGGTTTGCTGTAACCGCTTTCCCTCTATTTGCTGGTACTTTTGGTACAATCGCCAGTGCCCTGAATGTGTGTGCCTTGGTGGAGCCATGGCGCTGCAAGATTGTTAACGATGTTGTGAACTATGTTGATGATCCAGCTTGGTGTGTTTCAAAGTGTAGCTCATCCAGACTACTATCTGACTCTAAGAGCTAGGCTGATCGGCATCAACGCCTGCTCGATCTTCTTTGGAGTGATGGCGAATCTCGCCATAATGCCAGTCATGGGTGATGGATCGAGTTCTCTGACGAAGCGTGGCCTTAACAGTTTGAATCTCGTTTGGATCGCCATAGTGGGAGGATTCCTGGCTTCTTTCATTCTAATCGCGTTGGTGGTTGCCACTGCTATTGCCCTCCCATTACCGTTCCCTCTCAAGCGCACTTTCACACAAGCATACTATTTCGCCATCATGGCTGCAGTCCTATATTTTGTCACCTCGGCATTCATTGTATACACTGCCAATATGCTACGACGCAGTCAACAGACTAGAGAGCAAATCAGGATGGAGTTTTCGCAGGGCCACCGCGGCCTGAAGTTACTGACCATGCTATTCATGGCCTATCTGCTGCTCGGCGCCCTCGCATTCTCACAAATCGAGGGATGGGGATATCTCGATGCGGTTTTCTGGGCAGATGTCACTATTCTCACCGTCGGATTCGGAGATTTCAAGCCGGAGACTCATCTTGGACGCTCTCTACTGTTCCCCTACGCCGCGTTTGGAATCTTCATACTATTTCTCGTCATCTACGCCATTACAAGTGTAGTCTTCGAGCGGGGCAAGTCAGCATGGGAAGTCCGTCTGCGGGATCAAGAAAGAAGGCGCCATGTTCAGAAGCGAAACAATGATCAATCAGCTGAAAGCACCCAGGCCAAGCCTGATGACCCACCATCTGATTCGGTACCCAGATCAAAAGAGACAATCGCTCACGACGAGCGAGAAGCAAGAAGACGAGATTTCAACACGATGAAGTTCGTCATATTGAGGGCCGCAAGGAAGCGGATCCTGTATTCCTTAAGTCTGTGGTTCTTCTTCGCATTCTTTCTGTGGCTCGCCGGTGCGGTTGTGTTTTATCGAGCGGAGAAGGATCAAAGGTGGACTTATTTCCAAGCAGTCTACTTTACTTTTGTATCACTTCTGGCCATCGGATACGGAGACGTTACGCTCAAAAGCATGCTTGGAAAGGCATTCTTCGTTCTATGGTCACTGGTAGTTGTACCCACGCTCACAATGTTGATCAGCACTGGGACCGAAGCGGTTGGGATACCCTACTTGACAGGTTTGAAAAAGTGGTACAGTCAGAAATTCCACCAACAGCCCCCAAAGACTAAGAAGCATCTCTCTGGTACGTACTCCTGCACCTCAGGAGCTTCCTCGTCACTAACGCAGCGCAATCACAGCTGGCCTGGTCCCAATTGAACAACTTCCCAACAACATCCATGACAAAAACCACCTTCTCGTCCAAGCAATCAAGCGCGTGGCCATCGACCACATCAAAAATCATGAGAACAACCTCCAACAAGAATACACTTTCGACGACTGGGAATACATCTTCTATCTCATGGGTGTTTTGGAACCATCCTCAGGTGATCAGAGTGCTAGCAATAGAGATGATGGCAATGGGAGAGAGAAGAGTTCGCCGAGATTGCAACGAAATGGTCTCGAGGAGTGGACTGAGGGCGGCCAGATTTTGGACTGGCTTCATGGGAAGAATCCGCTGAACGTTAGTGAGACACTGACTGAGTGGGTTCTGTTGACGCTTGTTGAGAAGCTGGAAGCGGAGCTTCTTGAGCTGAGGAAAGAGTTAGGAAACACGGCTGGGATGTGACGAGACGCCCTCGGATCTTCATAATCGACTTGCAGCACCGCTCCTTCGCTGAGCCAGGTGGGAATCGAGGAGTTCGCGTAAATTGGGTATGGCCATGAAAGGGGACGAAAGTTCTTCTGAGCTCAAGATACCCCACCCTCGTCCTGAGGAACGGCGTCCAACGAAAACAAGAGAAGTTCGGCTTTTCAAAAGTTTGAGAGATCTGAAGGCAGCCTCTCTCTCTCGGTGAAAACGAAGTCTTTGCTTCGGATGTTCCGTCTGGTTTAGATAAGCTGGAACATATCGGGAAGCATACACCCGGCAAGAGACGAATCAAAAATCCCATTCAACACAAATACACGAGGACACTTATCTTCTGTGAAGAATGACAAAGGAAACCATTAGATCATGCGCAGTTCATCCATAATATCATCCACAACTTTGAAACTTTGGAAATCGACAGTCTCGATTTCGGTACTTCGTGTTTCTCTGGGATATTCCACAAACAAAACTCTGCGCCAGACTTTCGTCACTCTTGTTCGTCTCATTCCTGACGGTGATATGTGTCGTCTCGATGATGCTTGGCTTGCTGCCAGCAGCCCGGCGAGTGTTCTTTGCCAGAGCTTTGCAGGGCGTAGGCTCGGGTGTTGGGCTTTGCGTTTGTCACACCGAGGGTGCTTTAATGAAGGACTTTTCGAATTTGTTATATAATAAATATTAATAAATATTTAACATCCGAACAAGAGAGATAATAGAGTATTTGTTAGTATAAAAAAAGTATTATAAGGTTCTCAAGAGGTTGCACGTCCCGACTATTAAAAAAATTGTGCCTTAATAAGTCTCTGGGTCTGCAACAGCCCCTACTAATGATTAATAGTCGGACTTAAACGTCGCGCTAAAGGGGCCCTTCCCTTTAGTCGGGGAAAGCAAGTTGTCCCGGGAAAGCAAGATGTCCCGCACCACACCAAAATTACTATGCGATCGCAGACACTGATTTTGCACCACACAACGTAAATGACCCTTAAATAAATAATATGCAATTGAGGATATAAACTCCTATTATTCTAATGCTACAAAATCTGCATTTTGAGCTATAGAATCAGTTGATATTACTGATCTAGGTGGTGAAGAACACAGAACTACCCCCTCCTCACCTACCCCTCTATTTATACCCCCTCTTGACCCTCCTATCTCCTGATCTGATCCCTTAGATTCCTCTGATACCGCCCGTATATATAATTGACTAAGAGGGTTCCCCTTCGTTCGGTGAGCTTGTTCGGATGCGAGTACCTCCGGATCGATAGGTATATCTGTAAAGATTGCGGGGTCTTCGGCTTGCACACGATCGAATTCAGCTTGCTCCTTAGCTACCTTATCGTAAAGGGACTGGTGTTTAATTCGTATAGCTTCTAGCTCGTTTTCCGTAGGTTCGTTCTGAGGATCGCGAATCGGTATTAGGAGCTCAGGGGGGATCGTATCGATTCCAAGGACTTGCTTCTTCACTTGTGCCTCCATATCCTTCAATATCCTCTTCCTCTCTCTCTCTCTCCGCCGCTCGTGCGGCGATTCCTACTCTTTTAATAGCTTCCCTCTCAGCTGATTCAGCCTTTGCAAGCTGTCGTTTGGCCTTCTTTAGCTCCTCCTCAGCTGCACGCCTCACTTTCGTCTTCTTCTTTTCTAGAGCATCAGAGGCATTCAACCACCCTCCCCTTTGGAAACTAAGCCGTGCGTGTACCTTAGCCTTATGCCGTTCAACTTGCGCCGTACGAGCGATCTGTGTATCCATCTCGTGTAAACTTCCAAGCATAAGGTGGTTCTTGGTAGCCTTGATCGTAATCGTATATTCTTTGCGAGGGGAGGAGCTCAGAGCTTCTAGGATCTTATTATCGAGGTTATCGAGCCGTAGAACGTATTCGTTATATGAAGAAGGAGGTTTTGGAAGGGTAGGTAATCGGTATGTCTCTTCTAGATCGTGAATTGGAGCGAGCGGAGGACGTTCTGTATCTGATTCAGTATCTGATTCAGAACCAAACTCCAGGAATTCTAGGCCAGTGTCTTTCCGTTGCTTTTTACCATACTCTTTGAGCTTCCTCTGCACTGCTTTAAAGCTTACGGGCCAGATTCCAGCGTTCTGGAAAGCGTGCTTAATCGTTCGAACCGTGAACGTCTTCTCCCGTATTCCAGGGAGATCGCGGAAGAAGCACTGAACGTTGTATTCCGGCTCGTAGGAGCGAATCGCATTCATAATATTGACCTGTTGATAGTGTTTCCACTCCCTGAAAACACCTACATCGCATGGTTGAAGCAGGTGAGTCTAGTGGGAGGGGAATTGAACGATCCGTATCTTATTATACGTAGCTTTTAGGACAAAATCGTCCGCTTGGTGGCAGGTTGCTCCGTCGATTAATAGGATACGCCATTCCTGATTAGGGCCACAGTTATTATGCTTGATAAAATGGTCTAGCCATACCATGCAAATGCCCTCATTTGTGTATCCAGTGGGGGAGACTGTAATAACCTCATGACCGGTCATATTTTCGTGAAACCAGGAAACCATAATCATAACTCCAGGGACGATTACTACCGGTGGAATCGCCTTGCCATCTGCAGATATAGATTCGATTATCGTAAGGGACATGCGATTTTCAGGTATTCCCGTATACATCTCCTTGATTCCGATAGGAACCACCACTTCCTCCCCTGCAGGTATACAGACTCGTGCCCCCTTCTCATCCATATTATGTATCCGATCGCCATGGCATATACCAGTTTCCTCAAGTGCTGGTCGATATTGAGTCTCAAACCATTCGCGGAGGCTTTGTTCGGTATGGAGATCGACACGATGGCTCGCAATAGGCTTCGTCTTGATCGTATGGAGCTCTGGAGTGCTCTTTAGCCACTGGGAGAACCACTTCCAGGAGGGAGCCGTCTTATTGTCCTCCGTTCGCATCCACATCGCACAGTTATACATCATCTGCTTTGTAGCTCCTTTCCCTCCATTAATCGCGTGCGATACCGCGTACTGAATCAATGCCGTGTGTTGATCAGGACGTAGGATCTTATTATGCCCCCCCCATTGACCACCTGCTGTCCCCATCTTCTTCCTCTCTCTCTGCCATGCTTTCCTTACTGTATCCTCATTTCGTACGCAACACGCACGCGCGGCAGTCGCAGGAGTCTCTTCTGGGTTAGCCTTGAGGAACTGAATAGCTTCGCGAAGCTTATCCCTCTCTGGCATATCGCGGAGAAGTGTATTTTTAGGGAGGTTGCTTAGGCGGGCCATCGCTGTTGAATTAGGCTGATTTTGAGGGTAATATAGTCTGGTGGTGATCAAATTGATTGATTTTTACTATGGGTGTTCCATACAAATTTACAATTTTCGCGATCGGTGCGGGACATCTTGCTTTCCCGGGACAACTTGCTTTCCCCGACTAAAGGGAAGGGCCCCTTTAGCGCGACGTTAAGTCCGACTATTATGGCCTAAGGAGCGAAAGCCCCCAAAAAAAAATCTTTCAACACTTGGGTCTTACCGCGCTAATGTTTTGTTAGTTTTTGTGTATATATTTCGAAGAGACAGAACTAACATTCGAACGCGGGGCCTCTCGCAAATTAACTTAGAGTAAACCCTAAGCGAGAATCATACCACTAGCTAGTATTTGTTAGTGATGGTCAAATGAGAGTGATTAGGCATGCATACACCATAAGACCGGTTGCTGATTTGGCGAAATTTTGCTTATTCAATATTAACAAATTACATAGATAAAGACCCATATTTCACGTGATTTGCCCCACCAACATTATTCTGACGAACCATCATCCTCGCTTTTCGCCATGATCTCCTGCCAATCCTTACAAAAACACAGCACCCATATCTTCTTCTGAGGAATACCGAAACCTCTACAAATAATCAATGACAACTGATAGCTCGCTGTTTGTTTCGTGATTGTACACTCTCAAGGAGTTCAGAGTTCTTGAGCATTTCCTAACAGAATTCCATCACGACTCAACCTCCAGATTGCCTCACGCGTGCATATATCTCACATGAAACAATTCATCATTTCTCAACTACGCATTTATCTATTCCGCATCTAAGCCTTCGTACGCAATTTTTATTACATAGGCATCCGTAAACATGGTTTTTCTATCCAAATTCGTTGGTGAAGCTCACACTGACTGTTCTCGGGGAAGCGCTTCACCCAGTCCCAGCGAATCATACTTTCTTATTCCAAGCAGAAGGAGGCTGAGAAATGGCAGTCAATTGCTTGCAGAATACTTCCAAAATTAGACTTAATAGAATGTCTGGGCGAAAGTGGAATCAGGCATTTTTCTTCGTGGTTGAGCTTCAAACCCAGTTGTTACTCCATCCCTCGGTTGATCTTCATAACGGATGCATTTCCTATTAACTTCTATTGAAGAATTACAGTTGGACAAAAAATTCTCTTTTTACCAAATATTCAATCCGCCTCAATCAAATCAAAATCTTCATCCAACTTGAACTCAAACGAAAGTCCACACTTCACCCTCCTCACCATCATGTCCTCCCTGGGATGCTGCCTCGTGTACTTCTGATACTCAGCATGTACCTCAAAGTCATCCGACCACACGAATTGTTTCAATTGCCCGCCCAGGAACAATGGTGGAAACTCGTGCTCCTTCGGATCAAGAACACACCAGTCTTCGATCTGCCAACCCAAGAACTGTCTATTATCAAGACTCGTTATGTATCCCTTAAATTGGAGGTGATTTTTCAGCACTGAGTTGATTCTTGACCGGTGGTTAGTGCCTTCCAAATCCATTGCCCGTTGTCACATCTCGAGCCTCTCCAGATCACGTGCTCGATGCCTTGGGATATAGCACCGTTGGAGAGTACAATAGCCATCCTTGCGAGCATAGAACTCCGTTTGAAAAAGAAGTGAGGAATCGTCTACCCAACACATCTTGAAAGTGGTAACTTCGTCGTTAAAGACACCAAAAGTGGGACTGATGATAATGGCCGATTCCTTTTTTCCCATGAGCCATTTCTGCACATCGTCTCGCAGTTGCTTGCAGACCTGGACTAATGGCTTGAGAACTCCTCGTTGCTTGTTGTTTGGTGAGATAAGGATTGTGTGGTGTGAATTGAGGAGCTGGTCGAAGATATTGTATCGTACTTCGGGCGGTACACGAGCGAGGAGGAGGGATTTCGATGTGTGGCAGGGGAATTGAGCTTCACTGACTTCATTTGGTGCTTTTGCCATCTTGAAAGTTGAGTTATCAACTCTTGTGTTTGTGAAGTTGGGAGGCTTCTCGAGTTTGATTTTGAAAGGCTCGAGGAGCGTGTTCGCGAACAGTCAGATAGCGGCCTGGCTGTGAATGGTGTGTAATTCGCAAGAACTTGTGATTATGAATAATGAACACTTGAAGGACGAATGTGATGTTTAGTGAGTAAAATAAAATTTGGCTGCTCTACAAGTATTTATGTACATGATCCCCCATTCTCATTCGGACTGGTGGTGCTCTCGAAATATTTGGTCCCAGAATAGGCTTTTCCTCCTAGCGTGCCCTCTCGCGCTAATAGAATCCCAGTAGTAAGGCTAAAAACCATGATGTTGCCTTAAGACGCGCTTCTCCGCCCAGTCTATCTATTCCTTTCCAAGATTCGCCTGTTTGCTTGCGTGTGGTTGTACCAGATGGAGACATTGAGATGACTAGAAAATTTCCTTGTGTGCAACACACTATAGCCCCGAATGTCACGAGATATTCCTAATCTATGGAGTATGGGATTTGCCGACCTCATCGGTCTGTCCGCAGAACCATTTTCGTAGCTCTAGCTGTATCTGTGGGGAGACTTCAGCCAAGGTTTCCGTGGATGGTTCAAAACGATTTTCCGCCATAAAATTGAAGGGATTTGGACTTTCGAGTCAATCTACCTTTCGAAGATCATGAATCGAGTCTCGTTAGGTAGCAGGCTGATAAAATGGTGGTGTTCAAGAAGTGCCCCTTTGACCTTGGAGACGGCGTTTGGTCTTTGCGGCTCAATCCATATTTATTGGAGTCCCAGTATTGCCTTCGATATTTGCGCCTCCTTTGATGCCTTCTTCGCTTTTGAGATCCTCGCCATTTTTGAATACCAAGAAGTCAGCTTCTGATATCTCTCTACTGGAGGTTCGTTAAGCGAAGTCTGAAAGCTGTGTCGAGAATATTTCTAATGAGCAGGTGGGTGATATTTGTGAGGCAACGAATGGGAGGCTTTGGTGACTGAGAGCTGGTATTTGTCTAGAAGTGATAATGAAGGACGGTGAAGTTATGAAATTGATGAGAACAAGCAGATTTTCGGGATTTTACAGAAGAAATGTATACACGATCACTTCATTGCAATTCTGACTGGTAATTAAGCGGGGTGGTTCCCAAGGATGTTTGCTGGTGAACTAGATTTCGAATTTTTACTGCGGCAAGGTTCCATGATTTTAATTCGACCTAGCTTCTCACACAAAATCCCACAGGGAAAGTAACAGCTTCAATTTTGCAGGCCTGCGTCTATGTGCAATATCACGTCAGTCACTAACCTGAATTGAATGTATGGAGGAATATTCACTGAAGTTTTAAAGTTGAAGAGACTGTCTGATCATTCAATTGGAACTCACCCCTTTGTAACCAGCAACTCCATGCACCCCCTCAAGTAGCAAGCTCAATGTCCCTAGAACTGCCGGAATAACCACTTTTCGCAAAACACAATGCTCCAGCCACTTTGCAAACAATCACCAATTGGTACATCAGCTAACTCTCAGTCTAACTCCCAGACTCCCTTGCTTCCGAAAATGGATTAAGATATCGAAAGCCATATCCACATCCTCTCTGTCGGCCTCAAGCAACTCCACACTTGGACTGCTTTGCTTTTCATTTCCATCATACAAATTGAATTTCTTGAAAATCCAGGCAAGGGTGAGGTATAGCTCAGAATATTCAAAATTTATCTGCACTGTCTATCAGCGTATGAAACTTTGACCCATACAAAATTCACCCCAAGACACCTTCGATGTCCTCATGAGAAACTAAGTTGATGTCAGTCAATTCTTGAGATATCTGCTAGGATCGAAAGTCATTCGCGATGGATAGAGTTCTTGGTTCCTGCTCAACGGCAGAGCTGTCATCCTAATTGGGGCCTTTTGCTGTCAGCAATCATCATAATCTTGGAGTCTGACATACCTCTTTCGGAACAATATATTTCTTCCCACTCTTGCATCATCATAAAAGAGATCTTCATCAGGAGCCACTCGATCCTGTCGTAAGCCAGGCTTGGGTGAAGTCGAAGGCCTTCATGTGTAATAGCTGCCAGATTTGGAAGACCCTCGATTTGAAATAATTCAGGCATGGTGGTCTTAGAATCTAGTATGCAGTCTCCAACTCTTCCTTCGGTTCCTTCAAGATCTCTGGGATCGCGAGCAGGCGATGCGTGATGGCCGCAAGAGTGTTGACCGTGGTATCAGTTCCCGCTGCAAGCAGAATACGAGCTTCATCAACGAGCATAGGAGTAGTTTCTGATTCCGGAAGATTGGCGGTGCTGAGGAGCCCATGGAAGATGGTCGACGCCATTTCCCCTCTGTCTTTTCTGCAGTTGCCGCGTTCACTTCTTCAATCGCTGTTGACAATTCCTTCTTCCAGTTAAGCAATAACTTTCAGTGGGTAAACTGTACAGGCGATTATTTGCTTTGCTACCCCCTTGGTCACTGGAAATATGAACATCGCAACACTGAAGCGACTTGATGAGTGAATGAAACCAGAAAATTATGCTCAGTTGATGATACACATTTGCCCCTTCTGTAAACCCAGCGAAATATGACGCATTTAGATCCTCCCGGTCAAGGCTATTTCAACTCCGTCCAAAACAATAATCGGACATAATGTCGATGGTGGTTGCAGCATATAAAAGCTGCATCCCCATGGGCTCACCAGACTCCACATTCTGTGCCAAGCGACCCAGAACTTTCTTCAAAGTCCGCTGGAGAATAGTTTTCAAACGTTGGATGCTTTGCTTCGAGAAGTAGGGATTCATAGGAGCACGCCGACTTCGGTGGAGATCGTGGGGAACCGTCCCAATTGCTGCCCTGGGACTTCAAGTCCATTTGTTGTGGGCTTGTATTTCTCACGTCTCTTTCCTGCTGTGCCAAATACTTGGTCCAGGTACTCAAGGCCATTGATGTGCAATACCTCTCACAATTGGACCTAACGATTCGACCTCCTGAATACCGCACGACCCAGACCATCTTGCCATGTTTTTGTGCTTCTCCTCAACCTTCCAAACATATTCTTCGCCTCAGATGAGATCGAAGTAGAATTGATACAGCGAAGTGATAGCTAGAAGGACGATCAACAATGCAATTCTTTTGAATAACATCAGAAGAGCTGGTACCTGCAATTCTAGGCCCGGGAACTATAGCGAGCGGGCTAAAATACAATCTATAGACTGCGATAAAGGCGATGTACGGTGCTGGACAGCCAACAGCCACCCACATCTTGCCAGCAGAGGGTGCTAACGAGATCCATTGCGGTGTTCAAGACCCCGAAGGTCTGATTGATAGATTTCGGATTTGAAGAGAGATTTGATGGGTTATAAGCACATCTTGGGCTCCGTACCCCTGTATCCCATACCGCAATTGCTGCAGCAGGGGACCTTCGGTTATTCGCGTCGAATAGGGAGGGGCGTGGGACGAATCTCATCCTCAAGCTGACTCTCAACAATGGTCACATATTTCCAAACAGAAGTATAGATGCTTGAAAAGATCATGCACTCCCTGCTGTTGTGTTGACATGAACGCGAACTTGTAACTGACAGAGATATATCTCGTTAGGACTCGTGATGTGACCCGCTTCAGGCTTCCTCCCGGGTCTTTACCGAACCCCTGAACTAGCGGTGTAACTCGTGACCGGGTTCAACTGCCTTGACAAAGCACTGTTTTAAATTTCGGAGTTCAAACCTAAGACAAGTACTTACACTAACATGAATATCTGCTATTGACCTTGCGAAGTGCGACTTACTTAGGCGCTATTGCTATCACGTGATGTTTACTTTCCTACGGGCCGCCTTCACGGCAATTCACGTGAGATTGGCACATCGAATATCACATTAAAAGTGCAAATTTTTGAGATAATTTTCTGCACATACGTGCCAAAGAAAACCCAAGTCAACCTTGGATATATGTTCATTGTTCATGCGCCCTGAAATCCATTGGCGGCTTCACTCTTGTTGCAGGCGCCACGTTGTCAGTGACGTGGGAAGGAGCGAATTCAAGCTCCATTCACCGCCACCCCCTACCCGAAAAATTACTTCAAGCTTCCACAGCGATGACTCGATGCCTACAACGAACTATCGGGCTCAGATAGTCGGTGAGCAGTTGCCGCCTTGGGCACGAACCGAAAGCCACTCCGCTCCAGTAAAACCTTCGGGCATCAACACCCACAACCCTGCATCATCAGCCACCCTCTTGTACCTTACATGATTCTCCTGTCGACTTCCAAGCAATTCAAGACATCATTCGCTCCGGCACTCAAGCATCAAGACCCGGTAAGCCTCACCATTCCCATTCTGGGAAAGTTTCTCGACATGGATCACCCACCCCAATACCTCAAAACAACAAGCGCCCCAACGAGCGTGGCTGTCGTGCTCTTAGCTTTGACGGTGTTGGTTGCCTCGGTGCTTTTCGCAGCATGTCTATCGGAATCCGCACCAGCCTGGGACGAGGGTTGGGACGATGGTTGGGCTTTTGCATCCCTCGGGGAGAGAAGGTCGATCTGAGAATGTTGCACTTGCCTCGACTGGGGATGATTTCATCGCCGTTGCCTCTTTTCTCTTGATGCTGGTCTCCTTTAGTGAATGGCGGTATTGCGTCACTTGACACGATCGAATGACTCAATACTGGGCAGCACTTGAGGCGTTCGAGCGTTGGTCAAACATTCACGGCCTCTTTCAAAGCATATTATCTCTGATTTGATCGCCAGCTTCTTCTGCAGTTTCCTCCACAAGCCCTTCGAACACAAATTCCAAATAGATCGTCAGGATTTCAAACTTCATCACAAACTTCATCAACACTTCAAACACAACTACTTGCTTAATACCTAGAAGAAGCTCCTTCAAACTTTCGTTCTCAACATCATGAAGCTTCCGGTAACTCTCCTCTCACTTTGGTTCTTGGCCACACTCATCGCAGCCTCGCCAGTTGCAGAACCCTCGGTCGCCATGTCGAACTCCACATTCGAAGAGAAGCATGGATGTCCATCTCAGGGCTGCCCGCACAACTCGGCTAGCTCTATATTAGGCTCAGGCTGCTTGGAGGCGGTCTATGGAGCCCTCATCGTATCTCTTGCGGCGTTGGTTTGATAATAGGTTGGACAGGATATGGGGCAAGGATTTCGACACACTATGACAGACAAGGCCACTTAGCATCAAGTGGAGACAATAGATCTGCATATGTGTCACCTTCTGGGAGTTCCAAGTCTTGGTTTGTGATGACGGCCAATGCCATGATGCCAGCTGGAGTTTGCATGTCTCGGCTCTTCGATGCCAACTATATATACTGTGAATCTCCCTCATGCTTGAAATAAAAGATGTCCATCACAATGAAACTCAATCGCGATTGCGTTGTTCTTGTCCTTTGCTTCCTCTTTTTAGCTTGTGGTCTTGGATTTGTTGTGGCTGTAGTTGCGCTCTCCCCGTCGCTTGGGCTTTTCAACACCACTCAAGTCTATGTTGCAGAGAACATCACAAGAGGATGTGAGAACTGTACCACTTTTCTCATTTCTGCTGGTACTACCAAGGATCCCTCGATGCCGACCCTCTTCATCTTGGTGGGGATGGCTATTGGAATGAGATTGGCGAACCTCGTTTGAGCGCCCGATATGTGCTCCCATATATATGTCACCAAGGATATCTTGAAATCTGCAGATACTCGGTGGCATTGATCTGTGTGCGGTGCAACATTGGGAACACTTCAGAGTACTTGTCAATCGTATCCGGGTCCATTTAGACCATGCCGAGCCATTATTCAGAAAAGACTTCAGCCTCTGAATGTTCACCTTGTCTGAATAGCAACAAACTCGACTTTCATCACCTCAGCCAACAACCTTTCAACACCTCGGAAACCTATCATCGACAATAAAAACAAGGTCAAAGGTGCTGGTGTTCATGTGAAGGAGTTTGCAAGACCTTGAATTGGAGACTCCCAATATATCCTGTGCGAGCGTGGGTTGGTAGTCATGCATGACAAAGGTTACTCTGTCAATGAGTTCTTGTGAAGATGAACGATTATGTACTTCTCTGTCGATAGCGTCTTTGATAACCCACTCAAATTTGTATCGACATCGCCTCAGACGCTCACTCACTATTGTACCAATACCCTCTTGGACAATCTAATCTTTGTTGGGTCAACGCCGTCTCGGAAACCCGCTAATTTTTGTGCCAACACTATCTCAAAAGCTCACTCCCTATTGTGTCGAAACCGGCTCGGACAGCTCACTCCCTTCAACAAGAGTGATTCACCGCCATACCCCGCATGATTGACAGCGATTCTGACCGACTACGGAGCTGGGTAATTCTCCATTCTTTTTTTCCCCCTTCATCGATCTGTGTTTATTACTCACCCAAGTTCTGAGATGGCTTGATCAATATCAAAACAACAATCTCTACGCCGAATCACATTCTACAGAACACCTTCCGAACAACAAGCAAACGAGCTTCGAGACCACCCCTACCAGAATCGACAAATCATTGTAGAACAACGAACTCGACGACCTCCTCCCCTCTACCCGCCATGGCATTTGTAATTGCAATCTCCAGGCTGGTGGTTCTGATTCTAGTGCTCGTCTCACTTCTACCGACTGCGCTTGCATATAGAGGTCCGAAACTCCCACCTCTTCCAGGGGGTTACTTGAATGAAAACACGTTACGCAAACGTTTTTCTGCGCCTCCCGTCAGCAAATTGGTCCAAGTCCTCCTGATGCTCTGGCTGTTTGTCATCATCAACCTGGTCTTCTGGGGATTGGAAGTGGCTGTGGCGCTGCTGATTCCATTCCTTCCCGCTGCAATAGCCATCAAGCGTTTCGTCCGCAATGGCCTCGCAAACCAGGGCTCTTCAAGCGGTCAGTTGCCAGGGGTTTCAGCCATGAGCAGCTGGATCTTCATCCTTCCGATCATCGCATTCGTCCATTCTGCCGACAGAAAGCCAGAGAAGGCAAAGCTTTACTTCTTCGCATGCTTGGCCTCGATCTCGTTGGGAATTGGACAAAGCATGCTTTCGAATGGGCAGTCTCTTCAACCTCTGTGGCTCTTCCGTACCGTCGATGCTGTCATAGTTGCGGGTCACCTTGGGATTTGGTATCTGCATCTCGTCAATACCATTGACAACCCGATCGGTCGCCTTCGAGAACTTCTCAATCCATTGTGGGTCAAGCTCGGCAGGGGTGCGATCAAGACGAAACCTGGAGATAGTTAGGGGCTCTCAATGTACAAGGGCTGTTCTGGATTTTCAAGTTCACGAAGTTCCGAATGTTGAAGAAAGGACAGGGATATTCAAATGCGCATCAGCAAGAGTGTACATATGCAGACTAGAACTTTCAAGTCCTCGAAGCTCTAATTGTTCAACACCTACCTAGAAATCCAAATGCAAATCACCTAAGATGTACCAGTGAAGATCAGGACTTTTAAATCAGCATCAACACTCCCAAAATCTTTCAAATGCCCTTCTCCTTCCCTTCCAAGAGACCGTAACCAATCTCTTATTCAACTGAATATTTTCCACCTTAATGCAGGTCTTGTTCTCCTGTCTTTGCAAACCACACCCATTTCACCCCTGCCTGAACACCGAGAAATATGTCAAGCCACCGAAATGAACATCCCACCCTCCTTCCCCTTCGTGACGTGCTGTCCCTCATAAACTCGAATATCACACGTACTGACTTCCGCCATTCCAATTACAACGCACATCATCCCGATCTTCTGGTTAGCGAAACGACGGCTCTTGTAGCGATAGCAGCTATGTATCCCTGCAATGAATCTGAGCCATCTGCATCCACATGTGGCCAACCATACACCTGGCTCTCCGAGAAATACGGCCCCGGTGCAATGGCCTTCGCGATCTTCCCAGAGACAGGTGCATGCCATCGGTGATAAGAAGTCGCTGAAAGGAAAGCCTGATACACCACCTCACCGACGAAATTTATAGATAGGGGTCGTGGTCAGGCATATAATTGAGACTGTAAGGCTGCTCCTTAAGCCAGAACTTATTCAGAACCTTAAGCTGATCTACGAGAGGCGTGTCTCATCGCTTCTAAAGCGTGGGGATTGGACCCGCCGTCTTTCTTGTCATTCAAGACAGACCTCGCGTCCGAGGAGCCGAGGAAATGCGCCCATTCATTTAGCATCTTTGTGAATATCCTTTTCACCATTAGATACAAAAATGCTGCATTCCCGCTCTTGGTTCCCACGTGTGCATCTAAGATTGCGTTAATCGGCACACCGACCATTCCTGGCTCGTTGAATATGGGCACCGTGGTGAGAATGTAGTTGAAAAGCTGCAACAAATGGATGTAATCCTGGACTTTTCTCAACACCGCTGAGAGATGACGACCAAGGGGGTCTTCGTACTTGGCGGGTATTTCTTTGAATGTGGTGATGAAGGCTACGTATAAAGCTGGACTGGACTCGATTACTCTTGGAAGTCCTGGATGACGGGAAGGAAGAGCGTCGACGCGCTAGATCATGTGATGCACCCATTTCTGAATAAAACCGACATCTCCTGGAGGCCATCTGCCGTGGCGAGGGAGTTTGAGCGTTTGTGGAGATATCTCCGTCGTTCGTGATGACCCTCGCGGGGAAGCTGGTAGTTGATGGGAGCTCCCGTCTTGGTAGTGGGTACTTCTTTTCATGGCTTTTATATTGACCGGCGTTGAAGTGTGAAAGGAAGACTAAAATTGCTGAAACATGAGTAATAAGGTGGCTTTGGAATTTGAATCCATCTTGAAGAAAGGATTCTCCTCGTGGAACGTCCAACCTAGAAATGCCTCCAGCTTGCGTCACTTTTGCTAGTCTCGGCACTTGAGAAGCTGCTAACAGGACGCCCCTGTAGAATTGAACCTATGATGAGATCTAACTAACAAGATGAAGGACTAAATCCTAGACTACTGACCTAGCGGAGGTGATAATGCTCTTGTCTTTGTTGCCATCATACGCAAGTGAAGGTGGGAGCGGACGGAGGTAATTCGCTTGAACCGCCGCATAATTGCTGGGAGCTTCTTCTTCGAACGTTTGAACATCTTACGCCAACAGTGGCAAGTTCTTATCGTTGCCAGTACTCGCTTGAATTTTTGTGATCTCCCGCTGCAGAGTAAATGGTCGTACAAACCTTTCCACCATCATGAACGATTGTAGTCGTTTTCTTACTCGTTACCAATAAACTCCTCGGGCTGCCAACAATGACCTGAAATCCTGACCCATTGCCTCAACTACAATCCTGACGTCCGGCTTGCCGCTTGTGCTCCCTTCCCCACTCACCCGCTCTCGAACTTTCTCAACGCCAGTCTTTCCATCCGGAAGTTCAACCAATTGCTCGCCATTTACGTCTTTTGTGCTACCTTTCACCACCGCCTTTCCACTTGCTTTCTCAACCTTCCCAGATGGCGAGAGAGGGGTAATCGGCGTATTATCCAAGAGGTCCTGCCATCGTGATAAATAAGCACCAGGCCCAGGATCTGACGAAGGTCCAGATGGTGAAATTTTCGGAGTTTGTGTTCCTTTCTCACTGGGAGCCGGAGACGAGGAGCGACTCGACGGTCGTGAGTTGGCGGAGGATGCAATGATCTTTGCGATTATTGGATTCTTTGAAGGTGGGGAGGTGAGAACGGCTTCTAGGCGTTTATGTGATGATGCGTGCATTTCGTCTATGTATTTAATCTGCCGGTCCAGTATTGGAAGGATTCTGTTTTGTTGTTCTGCTGAAAGCTTAGAAAAAAGGTCGTTCAAGGGTGCAGTCAAGTCGCCTGCGTCTCGGATCTTCGCATCGGAATGAGCTGTTTCCCGTCGAAAATGTGAAGCCGCCTCCTTTGCCCATTCAAGGTACCAACCTGTTAGTTCCTTTCCATTCTTGCAAACCTGGTGGAGGAATTTATGGCAAGAATATTGATGCTTCTTCAGCAGCGCCACAAAATCTCCTACCGTCGGAATTGACGTCTCGTCTTGAATTTTCGATATTTTCAGCATATCCCCAAGAAAAGCTTCGAAGTCGGACACCGTATCAGAAAGATCCACAGCTTTGTGGACATTTCGGATCACGGGCTCGTATGCGGAAACGGCAACACGGACAGTGGTTGTGACGTGGTCTGGACTACTGTGGCAGAGGGACTGGATGAGCTGCTTTCGGTCTCGGATGGAGAGCTGAACATTGAGATACTCGAGTGCCAGGGTGTGGGTTGCTTCAGAGAGGTCTGTTGGTAGTGATGAGAAAGCAAAGATGGAAATGACGATTGAAATAGAGGTTTGTTCTGCTGGGATTTAATGGTTGTACCGGAATGAAGCATGATTCACTCACGGCTCTGGCGGCGTATTTCATCTTGTTCTTCTCGAGATTTCTCCACATATTCTTTCAGACAATGGAGCTGATCCTTGCTCAAAGCCGCAGCCTTGTCGCTCTCAATCTTCGACGCCCGGCTCTCCAGGTCTCTATTGTCCCAATGTAATACCGTGGAGATGATTCTACAATAGTTAACGGGTTATCTTGGACTAGATATCTAAAGACTTACGATTGCATCAAATTCATTCCTTGATCTTCACCCGAAGTCAACCCTATCCAGTTCGTGATCGTCGAAACGCTCATCTTGGCGAGGACAACTTTCATCATCGCGTTGATCATGGTTGCAACATTGCCAATTTTAAGGGTCTGTCGGATGACCACATACGGAACGAGTCTGTTCACGTTGCCCACAAGTTTGAGCAAATATTGTCCTTTCGGTGACAATATAAGCGCATAGTGCATAAAAGATGCAATACTGCTCAGATCAGCACATTTTCGGGACATCCTCAGACGAGAACGCTGACAGGAGCTCACTTCACAAGCACAAATTCATGAGCGGCTTGTATGAGGGGCTCATGATCAACGAGTTTGTCAGTTTGCGCCGTCTTCGCAACGAGGTCATCCAGAGCGGTGCCATATATTGAGGCGTCCATAAGATTCCGGAAAGCTTTTGAGAGATCCTCGGGTTTGGACAGATCGTATTTGGGATCTGGATCCTGAACCTTTGAAAATCCTCCTGAAGTCCCCCTTACTGGATATTCAATCAAGGCTGATATTGCAGTCGCCACTGTTTTTCGAGTTCCAACAACGCCCTTATCGTAGCTCTCGCTCAGGTTGGCACGCTCCAGTCCTTCGATGATATCGTGAAGTTGAACTTTCCAGAATTCCTCCGGCACATCCTTCAGACCGGGTAGGTTCAGGAGAAACTTTGACACCAATCCTTGGAGCGCCGGCGAGGTTGACGGTTTTTCCTCCTCAACGTGAAAAGGGGGTCCATAATGCTTGAGGCTGCCGGGTATCCTGAAGTCGCGAATCTCTGAGTAAACATTATGGTGAGAGAGAAGATCAAAAAGGGCGGCCGACTGGGCAGGCGACAAGGTCTTCCTCTCCTCATTTTCCTCCATATTTGTGATCGGAAGTGGCAACAAAGGAGAATGTTTGGGAGAATGGCAAGGGTGGAGCCGAACCGGCCGTGAGCAATCAATTAGCAATGACGTAGATGGGCGGGGTCAATCATGATGAATCCGATTTATGCGCAAGGGAGGGTTTAGAACTCATAGCAATCTGAAGACCGAAAGTTGGTTACACCAAAGGGCAATTCTCCGGCTCTCAACTGTCGCTGCAAGTGGATGAGTTGGGAGAATGTTGAAAGGACTCACCGATTCGAGACATTCAAAAATATTCAGGCAATCCAAGGGATTGCGCCAGGCAGCCAGATTCTCACCTGTCCCCACTCACGTGATTGAATGACTGGTAAGATATTCAAAGGAGTTTTAGATGTACAGACTGGTCTCACGTACATGGGTCAGAGAACTGTACTTTTTCTTCGTTTTGAGATATCAAGTCATACAAGCAAGGCACTGAAAGTTTCAGTTGAGTCTGGCAGCTTGGCGTCGAGTGATTGAAAAGCCTGTTGCTTAGCGAGAAGGTGATTCAGGGGTTGAACAGCTACCTACCCCACAACGAATGTTTTGGTTCACTTCATCCTCAGACATCCAAATATGAACCAGCGGACATAAAGCAATGTTCTTTATCCTTCTTGAATCCGTAGCAACAGTCATGCTCATATTCCCAGGATTTTGGGCTATAAATCCCATCTTTCGTGAAGCTCATCGTAGTATTTTGTACTTCCAACACGTTAAACAACTTTCAGAGCTTCAGAAGTTAACTCCATTACTCCACTTAAACTTTTGTTTAAGATGAAGTTCCTCAACAAGTACCTGGGACTCCTTTTTTTGCTCCTTTCTCTCACAAGTATCAGCTTCGCCACGGCGGCTTCGTTGCACGGCCATCGCCATCGCCATTCCGAAGAAAATGCTCCCAAAGTGGTACACGAGCATGTCCCAGAAAACGCAACTTCATCTAACGCGAGCCTCGCACCCACAGAGATGGTAAAGGTTCAGCAGAGACATCGGCATCCCCCAAGTCACTCCCACGGACGACATGATCCGTCGCGTGTGGAGCATAGGGGAGGCCCAGACCATGAAGAACTAAGGGGAACAGCCTTATGGATGCAACGATCAGTCGCCATGCTTATAGTGGGACTGATAATGGGAGCTGATATGGTTGACTAGAAGATTGGACGAAGCGGCTGCCTCGCGTAGCGTGGGAATAAATAAGCATCAGTTTGCTCACCAATTTCACTCTCACGGTATTCTTTAGTATCAACTCGTGAATCAATAATACGAGAAAAGACTCACTTCAAATATTTGTTGCCTAGTCATTTGATCTTGATTCAAATATTTGGGCACAGAATGTACTCGCAACTTCCAAGCCTTAACGGCTTCCCATAAGATGATCCGCTGCGGACTTCGTCCGGGATTTGACCGAAATCCATCAAAGACCACTTCGTCGATACTCTGAATTGAATCACTTCCTTCTCTTTCAACCTGTACTCAGCATGCTTGATCCTAACCCTGAAGACTCTTCTTGATCCCACGCCATCGATGCGGGCCACCCTGCAGCTCTTCAAATTGGCACTCTTCATCATCACTAGCCTCTCTGCACCCGCTCCTTTCACCTTCCGCGGCTGCATCATTGTAATACCTCAAAGTTTCCTTCTCGTCCTCTCGCAACCTCCCGGCCTTCTCTATATTGAGTGGAGGATGGAAATTTCAGCCTCTCCCTCCCAAGCCTCCGTGGACTTGATTATCGATCTCCTTCGTATTCGCTTGGTCAGATACAAAATCATCAAGCGCAATTCTAGTCTAATCCAGTGAGACATCAGTCAAGATGGTTGAAAAGCTTCATCCCAAAGCTTCATCTGTTCTGTATACAACGCTCGTGATTGACCCAGGGGAGCCATATCAGAACAGGACCAAGAACGCACATTTCGAATCACTGTGGTTGAGCATGTGAGAATGCGTGCATACGAGGACTACCCTCTCACGCCTATAAAGTCTCCCGACCTACGAGCTTTCTTCCACTTCCACCAACTCCAAGACACTCCCAACCACAAGGCAACCAGACATCTTCCATACTCTTCTGTCTTCAACCAGCAATTCAATTAAGACGAGCAGACGTCAAGACGTCTTGCAAACTCTTTGGTTGATCGCACAGACTTCCAACTTCAAGAACAACCAGACATCTCGTGAATTGTTCGGTCTGCAACATCAAAGCAAGAGCCTTCAATCAAGGTCCAAGAGCACAATGCCACCCACTTTTATCTCCGTCCTTCTCCTTGTCACGCTCGTGGCATACACCAAGACCACCCCAACCTCACTTATCAATGCGACATCTAGTGGAGCCACGTCTTATTTGATTAACTCTTCTTCTTCCACCCCCACCTCCGAAATGGCGAACCTCTTTGCTCGGATAACCCTGCCTTTCAATCTACCTCAACAACAGTGTTTCAGTGGTCCAGGATTGTGGGTCGTTATTGCGCCATGGGTCATCTTAATCCTTCTTCTCCTTGTTGGTGGGGCTAAATATTTCTGGCAAAGGCACCAAAAGACGAAGAAGCTTATGCGTGATGAAGATTAGAAGGTTCGGGATGTTGGAGATGTAGGGTTGTGGGCAGAGATGCCAGGGATAAGCGTGTATAGCTTTTGGGTGCGGGAATTGGACAGGGTTATCATGTAGTGTGAACTTTGTACCAGTACTATGGGATTTTGAAAACGGGGGGCAAAAAAAATGCCATGCTATGTTATGCTATGCTATGTGTTGCGATGGCAGGTTGGTTCGAGCTTGGACAGTCGGCAGGACTTTTGCTTGGCATGGGCTTTGTACTATACTCTGGATTTTCGAAAATAAAGTGTGCGTTGCGTTTTATTCTTGACGCCAATGAAGGAAAGGGAGACTTTGTGCTTGCAAAACTTGCTCGAGTGTCATGTGTAGAGTCACCCACGATACTTGAAGAGCGAGAATCAAAATCGCCAACGAAAAGCCCCTTCCTTAGCCCTTGATTCTCTAATTGACTTGACGCGGCTAGTATCGCGGAGACCTTAACATTGAATACACTTTAATACTGCTAGGGATGTGCATTCAGGCTGCTCTGTTCTACCGTGACCTTGCTCTCCTATTTTTATGACTCGAAGTTGTGCGAGATTGCTCATTGAGAACAGAAAGCGGGAGATGCAAGCTTAGAGAAACGATGAACTGTGGCCAGGAGGGCCAACAGACCGGGGTGCGTGTCTCTCATCGTCGTGCTTCACGACGGGGAAGCTTTTTCTATGTGTGTACAGTACCAAAAGCGCGATGTATTCAAAACGAGATTGGAGAGGACCGGTCAGACTAATTCGTGTACATTGTATGCATAGTTCAAGTCATGGGTATGGAGTGCACACAGTTGAAATCCTTTGCCTATATGCTGAATTCAGGGCTGAGTGCTTCCCCGCCGAAAGACATTTACTCTGCACCTCTCCTTGAATATGTCCAGAACATCGTCATTTTCGAGCAGAAAGAACAGAACTGGATCCAAATAATTGTTCATCGAGCTCCGAGAGACTGAAGATGCCCCAATGAGCGTGCCCAAGGCCCCCATGATGTCCAAAAGCAGGATCAATCATGCCGAGTTGAATCTTTTCCGCTCCGGATCTGGTGGTTTGATCTTGACAGCGTTCCAGGTAAGCTTCATGAATTGGACTCACAATCGTTTTACCTAATCAGTATAAAACCTGATGGACAGTATCATACTCAAAGTTTTCCGTGCAGAGCAGTCCAGGATTGAGTTCAAAAGGCCCCGAGTCTAACCAGTCTATGTGGTCGATGCTCGTTCCAAACTTTCACGTCCTTCGCCCTGATTGACCATCATGTCTGCCGACTGGATCTGAGCAGCATTGGATGTAGAGATAATACCGATGAGCGCGTTTTGTGTCATTCAGATTTGGTCAAATCCCCCAAAGTCACAGCTCGTCATTCGCTGCAACCTCCGAACTTGAGGCTCACTTTCAATCTGCTGCAACACCAAGCCATCCATCTCCTTCAGGATACGGCGATAATATTGAACGAGAGCTCCACTAAATTCCACCAAGTCCGGGACCGTCCACTGATCGAATATACGGCCATGTGTTTTAGATGGGAAGAACTGATTATGTGCCGACAGAAACTGGTAGCAGAGGTAACAGAGCCACTTCGAGGTTCCGATGCATCTGGGTCGATAGTTTCGATTAAGATCGTAGTAAACTGCCAATTGGACTTCGGCATGGACGTGACATGTCGTTGCCCATTCGTGATATCCGATAGAGGTTGGAACTTCCTTGTATGGGACAAGGTACTCGATCGTCACTTGCTGAAACAAAGTTGGATACTGTCTCGCAGCGCTTACCAACGACAAGCACATGCGGCGATAGGAAGCAATCTTTTGGATCTGCCGTAACGTTTTGATGGCAGATGCAACTTGATGAGTGTGTTTTGTGTTATTCTGAAGGCGCTGAGCGTAGTCCATGATCTCTTCTGCTGAGGAAAATCTGAAGCTGGCGTCGACCAGTTCCATCATTGAAGACATCTGGTCCTCAGATGCCTCAAAATGCTCGTAGACTGTTGCAAGCTCCTTTAAATAGCTCTCAACCATCTCCCTTGTTGCCTTCTCTTTCTTGGCGTAAGTGTGCTGTGCTCGGTGAACCAGATTGGCGAAGTCCTTCCACAAGGGCTTTTTATGGCTTTTTGAAAGAAACTTTGGCTTCTCCCATTTGTTAGAACGGAGACGGGCCAACAAACGATAGAAATGCAGTTGAATAATATGATGGAACAGAGGGGTAATTTGGTCGGAAGGGCTTTCGTCAGACACCAAAGTAGCTGCCCGTGACAAGATACTGCACATGCCCTGCAAAACCCTCTTCACGGTCTCATTTTTCGAGATATCCATCGCAGCAAACCTCAACGTCATCCCTGATGTCTGAGAATGCTCTTCAATGCAGACTGCTGCAACGCTCTGCGCACCTTCAGCAACAGCGGCCAAGAAAGCAAAATCGTCCGCAAGGTGCTGCTCTAAATCGACTGGTAACACATGGGACTCGTTAACGGGTGGGGATATTGAGAGCCATTCTCCGATTGAGAAGGCTTGAGGATCCATGGGCGTTGGCCCAGTTCTCTCCTGTAGGCTGACCAAGTGCTGGCGGAAGACATGCTCAGGTAAATCGCGCCATATCGAATCAACTGGGCTTGCCGTTCGTGAATCTCTCCGAGTCACGTCCATTTCGGTCGAAGTGGTGCCATAATATTGCCATATGGAAGCTCCGAGCCTACGAGTTGGAGACTGGTGTGGGCGAAATGGCAAAGGGCTGGAAAACCTTGAGAAGAGGGAGGAACGAAAGAATTTTATAGTGCCGTTACAGCGGTATGCGAAACAAGCTTTAATTCCGATTTTTTACCGAACACCAAAACCCGCGTCGGGCGCGCAATCGCGATTCCACCACCCTTTGGCCACGACACCAAATATTAACTAAACTATAAGAGCTCTTAGAATATTAAAGCTTAATATATTACGATTAATTTGAGCCTAATAGCTTTATTTTTAAATAAGTAATAGTAGAGCTATTAAAGAAAGTAATTTTGCCTCATTTTCAAGGCCACAAGAACCCCGCCCCCTCGATTTTCTTAGCCAGAGGTACAAAAACCGCTATTTTTACTAATAACTTTATACTTATTAATCTAGGCTATAAGCTATATACCTTAAAATAATTAATACCTAGTAGATTTTGATATCTAAAGAGGATTTGTATTTTAAATTATTTTTGGGAATATAATTAGTATTTTTAGTAAAAATCACATAAAAATATATGAGAAAATTGCCCTTTTCTTAATAACTTTTTACTAACTTATTTAAGAAAAGAGCTATATAGCTTAAATTAATTATATTATATCTAATATTGATATTTAGAAAGGGTTTATAATTTGAATTATTTTTGGGAGTATAGTCGGTGAGTTTAGTAGAATTTAATAGAAATCTATCGATTCGCCACACCACGTGTAGTAGTAGACGACCACCGGGCTTAGGCACTAATGCTATTAGGAATCTATAGATACCTAAGCTATCTATCATTCGATCAACTTACTTCTTGATCATGAGTTGTGGTTGTGGAGTAAATCGCGATTCAGTAATAATAGTTCATGTGGACGCGGCTCCCGACGCGGGTTTTTAGTGTTCGCTAAAAAATCGGAATTAAAGCTTGTTTCGCATATCGCTGTAGGCTTCCCGCTCGCTTATCGAATTAGGGGCCCAGCACGTTCTGCCCAGCGAGAATATGGGGATATACATTGAAGCCTCCATTGAGGGGTCGTTTAAAGTAAGGATTGATATATATCCCCAGGATGTGGCAGGTTGAAGGCTGTATTCTATTTTCGGTTCCAAAAATCGTTGGGAGGATAATGAATGGTATAATCACGTGATCAAGACCTAAACTCAAGGGCCTTCGTCCATCGTCAATGTACATTAAGCTATACCTATATCATGTGAATTTGCAGAACGAATACGAGAACTCAAACGTAGCGCTTCAGATTATCAGGATGTGGGGTTGCGAAAGAGATAGGACAGAGATTCAGGAAAGAGAATCACTGCATGAGAATAGCGTGTAAGATTCCGTGATACTTTGATTGAAAATGATGTGAATAACCTTCAAGACCGAGATTCCATTCACCCTTCATTTGGGATCTTCATTTCATTGTGTATTGCATATAAATTCCACACACGAGCCAAAAAAGACAAAAACATTTCCCTAACAACCAAACAGAAACACTTCAACTTCTTTGCAGGACAACCGCAACTTCGAAACTCAAAGTCAACTCCGAAACAAACAGTAATAATGAAAGCCACATATCTCATGTTGGTATACGGTCTATTTCTTACCGCTGCAGCATCGGCAGAGCTTTCTACAACAACTCTGGCAACTTTGTCAACCAGTTTCACGCCTCACGTGGTTCATATCGACGGTACAGTGAACTCCAGTTCAGGAGATCACGATGGAGATGATAGCGCTAGATGACCAAGATTCCGTGCAAGAATTAGTGCTTTTTTGGGATTCGTGATGCCGCTCCTTGGCACGGTGATGCTGTAAAAAGATCATGAGTGTAAGTTTGGCTCGATTCCTGGGTGGAATAAGCAGAGGGGCTCCAGTTAGCTGACCCTGCTGGTAGGATCAGTTGTACCTAAAGGACATTGTGAGACTTTAAATTGCGATGCCAAAATCAATCATATCATATTCTTCCAAGTGACATTTTTTGCTTCAAAATTATACCAACAGCCAGAGTCAAGCAAATTTCTCATCCTAATAGGTGTGAAATCTCAGTCACGGTAACGACTTGAAGATGATTCACAAGATTCATAATGTGTATTGAGCATCATCTTATATCATAGCATTATTAACTCTCAGCTTCTCAATTATAGCACAGGTAAATGAGTTATGATTCCCAAGCACGCCTGCCACCGCATATATTTCTAAAAACTTCAAAACTTCAACTTCAACCTTCTTATCAAGTTACAAAGACCAATCTCTAAGCTGCTTCAAATGTTTCACACATCCCAATCTTCCTGTACACACAAAAGAACAGCAGGAGATGCACTCGAGCCTTGCACTTCTCGGTTCGGGCCTCATCTTGGCGATCGCATCCACAGCAAACTTTCCAAGCACCGCGCTGCCGACTGCGAACTGCTCTTCAGTGTCATCCTTAGACAGAACAGAGCATGACGTACTTGGCGGAGGGCATGAAGGAGGAGACAGGGGCGAACATGCCGTAGTTGCCCCGCCGCCGTCGGTCGTCCCAGTTGTTCCTGCAGGAGGGGGAGGCGCTCATGGAGGGCCAGGTGGGGGAAGTGAAGGGGCTTCATTGAGAGACAGCAACGCACTTTTGGGTTTTGTGCTGCTCTTCGCTGGGGCAGTGTTATTCTGGGGTGAGATGTAGGCTTGCATACTGAGAGGCGGGGGGAGGGAGCAGACCCATCGACGATGAGCTAACTGCATTCAGAATTATTGTTGAGGATACTATCATGGCCTGAATGCAATACTCGCAAAACCAATGAATTCACCTTTCACTGCTTGCTTACATTGTAAATCCGAGTTGCTCAGCAGTATTCACCCCTTTGATATGCTCTCTAAGGGCTTTAAACCATCCAACCGGCCGGCTCCACCACCACCCTCCCCCCCAAAAAAATCTCAAAAAATAAAAATCATTACAAAAAAGGCGAGGGAGCAATTGATAAGTCACTACTATATTCTTGTAGTAATTCAAAGTATAGAAATGGCAAAGGGTTATGTGTCGAAGCCTTAATCCTTTTCAGCAAGTCTCTCGCTCGGTTCCCGGAATCTACGATAACAATAGACCCATGCCCGCGCGTTTGTTATTGCTTTTTACCGCTCTAATTTACACCTCATGTCGCTTGCTGATATCAGGAAGAGTATATAACACCAACCTTACTTTCCTTTGACCGAGGCTCGCCTGACCGCGGGAGCAGCCGAACCCCTATTCAATCCTTCCCCGCAATGCCATGACGATAAACCCAGCTCCTCGCCCTCTTGCCATAAATATACATCGGTATAGTGAACAAGCTAACGCCGATTGTGATTCCACCGATCGTAAAGAACACATTTCTCGTCCCTTGAGTAGCAAGCCAGTTGTTCAAGTAATTTGTGAGTCCGAAAGCAAAGAGATTCTTGATGAAGTTCATGGCAGCGAATGCCTCGCCTGCTTTTTCACGATGGCAGTCTACAACATATGATACAATACCTGTGGTGCCGAGCTGTACCCCAAAATTAACAAAGCCGAGACCAACGATGACGGGAACTTCCCACGGGTCGAGCGCGTAGGATGCTTGGCCCCAGGCGAAGAAGCCTGTTGCGGTGAAGAGAAGGTAGGTAACCATGATTGGGAGGCGAAATTCGGGTTCTGTTGGGGAGGTGTTAGAGCCGTGAATTGAAAGTGGTGAGATGCTTACCGAATGTTCCTCCGTTTCGAAGCGACATCCGTCGCACTACGCCATCGATCAAGGGTCCAGCCATTACAGTTCCAAGAAGAGATGCAACGAAGGACGAGAGATTTGTCAGTCCGACTGCTGTGACTGAGAAGTTGTATGGTGGGGCTGAGAAGATCTGCGAAAGTGTGATGGAGATCCCGACGAGCCATGAGATGCACGTTGTAAAGAGGAGAGTTGCCCACAGCACTGCCGGAGATGCCAGCATGACAAAGGGACGGGCCATAGTGTTGATGAATGAGACGTGGTTGACATATCCGCTATATGGGAGCATCTCTTTGGCAAAGGAGTGAGGTTTCTCGTCTGAGGCAGGAGGCGTGGGAGGCTGAGTAGGTTGACCAGAGGCAGTCTTCTCCTCTTTCTCAAGATGAGAAGCATCAATCTTGTGGGTCATGGTAAGTTCAGTCATCACCTAAGATAATTAGTACTGAGCTCAACATTCCATGAACGCTGACAGTATCTCACATTATTGCTTCCAGTATCAAGGTTCACCACACCTGTCCTGACATATGCTGTTTCCGGCATCCAGAAAAAGATCATAATGAGAGCGAGACCAAAAGCACCACCCATGGCATAGAAAGCGACTTTGTAACTGCTAGCTTGGATGATGCCGCCAGCTGGAGAAAGTGTTAGTGCGTTTGGTTCTCAAGAAAGGGTTATTTCTTACTGATTGGTGCAGCCAAATTGATTCCACCGAGAACTCCTAGATTGAAGATGGCAGACCTGTACCCGCGTTCATGTACGAACTAATCCCACCGTCAGCGCTCTGTTTCGGACAGCTTCGTGTACGCAACTTACCCAGACATCGGCGATCGAAGCAGGGATCAAAGCTTCAAGAGGACCCATGCAGAAGCCTTGAATGACTCTCGCAGCAACCAGAGAACTAAAGCTCTTCGCAGCTGCACACCAGAAGCAAGTGACCATCAAGCCAACGGTAGTAATAAGATATACTGGCCGCTTCCCGTATTTCACCGCCAAAGCGTTGCAAATCAGGCTGCCGAAGGCGATTGCGACGATTACACCGCCTTGAACACCTTGGATGAATGTTGATAGAGTGATGTTGAACTCAGCGGCTAAGTCAACGAATGCGGGGCTCAGGAGTGGGCCAACAGCTAGGAACGAATGTATTAGACTGCGATCCCCAATTGGGGATTGTATGGAATCATACCACCAACGGCTCCACAACTGAAAGCAAAGGCAATGGTGAACCTCTCTTTCTTCCATCTGGGCCAATTGTAAGGATCGTTGGGTGAGTCCGATGGCTGAGGAACGAGGACAATCTGCCCTGTGGGGTCATGCTTGAGGATTGTTAAGTCGACTCCGCTGACGTTGTAAACGTCTCGGCCGAGTTCATTCAGAGGAGCTGTGCCGGGGACATGCTCGAGTTGGTTGTCTTCGAGAACTCCGAGACCCATGATGAGTCTTGGTCAAGAGATAGAGTGTAAAGGAGTTGATGGATATCGGGAGGTAGTTGTGTATGAGTTCAAGAGGACGGAAAAGGCAATGATGTGCTCTCAGGAGGTATATATCCCTTCGTCTGGTGGGACATGCCCAGTGCTTGGAGGGACTTGACCGAGGAAATTTAATTGGGCAGGTAAGGTTAGCAAATATGCTTTCCCAATCCGAATAATCTATTGAGAATAGAGGCTGGGAAACCCCACATCCTCCCGAGCCTCTAGGACTAAATTGTGAATGATGGAGTGGGGGGTATTTCCGAGTTGGCATTGCGGGGGTGGATGCATGATGCGGAGTTGTTCCCGAGTCACAGCCGACTCGGAATCTACCATAGTAAAGGATAAGATTCGGGGAGATCTTTGGTTGGGAGCACATCCTTGTCTTGACACAGAATCATGCTTAGATGCCCCCCAAAGACAACAGAGTTTGAGGGACGGTCCGGCAATTGGAGACGGGAGCTGGAGGGAGCAGGGGGTTTTCCGACGCCCCACTTCGGGCCGGATGCAGCTCTGTCGATCCCCTCGTCTGGTGAGACATGTCCAGCGCTACTGTAGCAAGGGGGCCTGGCTCAAGGCGAAAAGGCGATAGATTACTAATAAGCTCATAAGCAAAGCGTGTCAAAGGTCCGCCTACACCAGCCTCCAGCGAGCCAGGCCCCCTTACTAGCGCTTGGCAATGTCTCAGCGGACGAAGGGAGATTCGAATTTGATAACCGTTGTCCTCCGTGTCAGTGATTCCAACTAAGTGAGAGATGTCTAAAGGATATATCTTGTTCTTGACATTGATGTACTGGAATTAAACATTCGTGAAGACTTTGCCAATCCTATTCGCTATGCATAATGACCAAAGAATCAAACAGTTCCAATTTAGGCTGAAACACTGCACGAAAGACCGATGGCATACCGGTACCAGAGGATCGGGTGCATTTCATGCGTACCCCAACTTGACAAACATCTCCATGTTTTCCCTTGTAACATCATCCACATACTCCGGCGGCCACCTATGTGTCCCCTTCTCCCCACTGATCTCAGCCGTAACGCCCGTCAAACTGGGATCCAGACAAAACTCCTTCACAGTATTCAACAGTGTGCTCATTGGTGTAAGCTGCATGCTCGACATTAAATTATCATCTGCGATACCCGTTGCTAGATAATTCTCTCGTTATTAAAATGTTTGGAGGGAAAAGATAGGATCGTACCTATACAATTCGGGCACAAAGCATTGATTTGAATCCCCTCGGATTGCAGAGCTGTGGCAAATGACCTCACAGCACCCACGATACCATGCTTAGCAGTGGCATACATAGGCGCCATGGGGAATGGGTAGATTCCCGCATTTGAAGCCGTGCAAATAATCAAGCCCTTCTGCCTAGAAGCATTTTTCCGCATGTAATGAGCTGCTAATTTAATCGCTGCTCTGTATATCAGTCTCTAATCCCAGTCGAATTATGACTTGATGGAAGGAAAGAATGGACTCACAAAACAAAATCCCATTCAAATCCACATCCAACGTCTTCAAATTGGGCTTCCTAGGCTCCCCTTTATCCTTCTCTAGAAACTTTCCAGCTTCCACGATCCCAGCATTTGCACACACGATATCGATGCCCCCTGTCTCATTATAAAAGGTTTTGAAAGCAGCGGCTTGCTCCTCCCAAGAAGAGACATCGCACTTCTGGAAGATGAATGTCGAAGCGGGATACTGTGTGCGGAGCGAGGAGAGAACAGCTTGCACATGGGCCGCCGATTCAGGTGAGATGTCAAGAAGAGCTATCTTACAGCCATAGCTGGCAAAGAATTGAACGAGTGCGAGGCCGATGCCTGATGCTCCTCCTATCCCAGATATCAGAACGAAGCGGGGAAGTTGGGATTGGTGGGGTAGGTGGGGTAGGTGGGGTAACCGTACCTGTGACAACGACGCTCTTGCCTGTTGGGTTCGATGAGTTTGTCATTTCTGTGATATATATACCGTTTTGAAGGGAAACGATCATATAGGCAGTCGCGATACCTGGCGACGTCGTTCACCAGATAATAAATCCGCCTCAACGTAGCTTCTTCCTTCCCCTTCTTCAGCCTTCCCCTCCTCCCCATCAATCCCTTAGCAAAGCCCCGCAAGGCTGTCCCACATCGCGGAGAAACTCCGGGCCACGTCCCAAATTCGGTTGGAAGCCAGCCGAAATGCGGGGAGATGAGATACGCTTGGAAGCTTGGAAGCTTGGACTCCATTTAAGGAAATTTTTGGATTAGATAGATTGGGTTTGCTGGGCCAAAGGAAAGGGGGTTTTCCGCTCTGCCGAAGAACGGGTGGAAGGGCAGGGGGGCCACCGCACATTTTTTTGAGGGAGGAGAGGTATCTAAGGGAGGTGCTTGGCGATAGGGTATTAAGAACTCGAAGAGAATAGATGGGTAAAAGGTGGTCATCAAATAGGACGTGAGTGGAAAGGAGGGAGTTGGGTGACCTGTGTTGAAGATGGGGCTTGTCTCAGTGGCCTTAGGTGAGAGGAAGGACACGAAAGGCGAGGATGATTGAAATTGATTCTTGATGTAGAAATTCATGGTTTCTAGGGGTCATTGCCACTTTCCTTCAATAATCCCTTTAGTTGCTTTAGAGTATCTTCGCATCCAACCTCCATACCCATCATTACATCTACACTCCCCTTATTATTGATCAAGAGCTGTGTCACGAGCCAGTAATTATATCCGTTCTTGAAGAAACCTAAACTTGCCCACGCGTGACTGGGTATATTTGAGCGAATTGTGGTCCAAAGGGATCGCCAGCGAGAGAGAGCTCCTCTGATTTGTGCAAGATTGGTGTCAGATGTTGAGCATTGTGCCCCAGTAGGAGTTGAGACACCCGAGCCGTCTGATGTTCGAGGGAGGGAGGAGGAGAAAAGAGTTACGTGAGTGTGAGCATAGACGTAGAGTACTTCATGAGTCAGCCAATGCAGTTGCACCAGACTCAGGGGAGCTTACTATGAACGACAATAAACATATCCATGGGATTCAGTCCCAGTGGGTTGCCCTTCCTTCCTTGATTTGGCACAGGTGTGGGCTTCAGCTGTCCAAACAGGCTTTGGAATGCATCGAAAGTTGTAAGATGACGGCTTGGGGTGAACTTCGGTTCTGCGAAGGGATGCGATGAGGAATATATGCTTTCTTCGCAAGGAAGATCAAATCTCATTTCAGAGACCATGAGTCGACAGGGGAAGTTGGCAAAGAAAGCAAGAGCACAGTCGAAAAGGGTGATGATATTCATCAGTCTGTTCATAGTTAGATATATCGAACAAACTACTAGTGGTTGCTCATTACCTGATCTGAGATTCTTTCTTGATCCATAAATCCTCATCGATACTGTCGTCCAATTCGTGTCTAGCTTTCGTAAGTCCGATGCGTCGAGCCACCTAATTATGATCAGCATCCGGACCACGTTTTGTGCGCAGTGAACGATTACCTTGAGTACCACGCCGAATTTGGTGTCTATAGCTCGTTTCCGCGAGACCATGTTTCCAGCCCAGAACTGCACACAAACCATTAAATATGCTGCTTGCAAATGCGGAAAAGCCTGGTTGCTCAACGAAAGAGAGTCGGGTGCTGTATTATTGGGAGCTCTGAGCATTCGCCTGATCTCGAACTCGTCCGTCAGGTCATCGATAGAAAATAAGTAGAGTTCCGCCAGGTCGAGTAAAAGCTTCGCACTGCTGACATCTCTGTCAACCTGCGAATACATGGCGCCAACAAAAATGACAGCAACAAGCAAGGGGGTTGGTGCTGTTTCCATGCTGAATGTTCCCTGATGAGTTATTGGGCAATGGGGATGCCAGAATTCGAAGTAAAGGCTGATGAGTCTTCTCATTCGAGATGGAGTGAACAGGTAATTCAAGTGATGCGAGATATCAGCCTGCTCGAGAGGACTGAGCTGCAGCGTTATCGTTTTTGTGTTAATTGCTTGTATTGCAGCGGAAGATGCCTCACTTGGAGGCTCCCACTCTTCAGGGAGAGCCACCCCCTGCATATTCGGCCCCGCTGCAAAGCCCTGGTCTATACTCAAAGGTGCGAACAAATCCTCTGACTGCATCTGCACTTCATTGAAGGGACTGCTGAGGAATCTGAGAAGATTTTCGTCTTCGAAAAGAGACCAGTCGATCGGTTCGTCCTCGAAAGGGTCGGAAAAAGCGCTAGCAGTGCTTCCATTCTCACTGCTATTTGCGAATCCGTCTAGAATTGTTAAGGAGTCCGGGGACCTTTGAGTGTTTCGAAAATTGAACAGATTCCGTCTCTCATGGGAAGAAGGCAGCCGGAAACATTCAATAAAGCTCGCTGTTCCTGAGTTTAGGAGGAACTTGATAGATCCCCTATCGGATGATGCGTCCCTCTCAGCATCAGTTGACGATTTAGTCAAATCTGTGTTGATCAGTTCTGCAGTCTTCAAGGGCACGTGATGAATGATTTCTCACGTTCACTCTTTCCAAGAAGCCCTTTCGATTCAAGTCTTGCGAACTTGCACTCGATCTTCTTATGTCGGCATGTTTTGCATGGATTATTTCCATCGCAACCAAGCTTCATGAAAGTACACTGCTACAAGTCAGGCCCACGCTTTCAAATTTCCGAAGGCGGCGTCATGACATACCGAGTCACAAGCATGCGATCGTCTTCCGCCTCTGGCAGCTTCTGGTATTTGGCGATTTCTTCGTTGAGGGCAGCTTGGGTAGTGATCCCTCAGGTTGTCGCTTGACTTGAGGTTAAACTCGGGTCTGGTGGACGGATCTCTAGATACCCTTACCTTCGCGTAAACGCATCTCCACAGAAGATGCAGGAGTACGGTTTGACCCCTGAATCTGGACTTGTTGTCAGTAGAAATTCAAGATAACTTCTCACCCGCGTATTCATGAGTGAATTTGTGAGGAGTCTCACGCCGCAATTGGTGGCGCTTCAAATGGTCTGTTCTGGAGAACCTCTTGTTGCAGATTGAACTGGCGAGCAAATTAGCTGTGACACCCAAAGAAGGCTGGAGGAGGCTGTGGAGCAGGAGCAGGAGCTGGGAGGATCGGAGTTGTCTTGTTATTGAAGACACGAAGACACAGGAGTCGTCGCGGCTCCAACACCAGCTCGCAAGCTTTGCGTTGCTCTGGGCTCTCCGAGAAGTGAACAGCACATGATGTTGAGAAGCTGGGATTACGGCTTACCACTGGACGGACTTGGTTGTGGGGCCGTCCATGTTCATCCTGGACATTGTTGATGATCTGTCCAGCATCGATAGTCGCCGCGACCCAGCATACGCACGCTACAAAGGATCGTTTGACGTGGGGAGGCACAAAACAATTGTTTTTCGATGAAGAATGGGCTTTGGGTCGGAAGGTCGCGAAACCCCCAAATCCCAGAAGTAGGTGATGCGCTTCCCCGCAGGCTGGCGCGCTCCACTCTTTTGCGGCTAGCGTCTTTGCTGACCCAGCTGAGTGTCTGGAGTGCTGGTGGGGCCCATTGACCACTCTCTTTGGTCCAGCAAACTAGCAAACTTTTGACTCGGCTCGGCATTTCCATGAACGAGGGCGAAGGTTAAATGATTCAAATGAAGCTTGGTCCTGAATGCAATGCCGGAGAGATGGTCCCGAAAGAAGACGACGAAAGAGATAATCCTGTTGTGGAACGCGATCAACTGCCGTCCCGCGGTCAAGACCAATCACAAGCAAGAGCATATACAGTACTACCGCAGTCAGCTGCAAAAGTCACCTGATTCACGTCCGAGTTTACGCGTTAATTTGACGCAACGCCCAACTAGCACCTAACTAACTCGAGTAGTTCGAGTAGCTCTGTCTCTTTCCTCAATATATATAGGCTAAGGTTATCGATTAATTAAGGAGTAAATCTATGAAAGGGGAGGGGAGGTTTGAATCGTGAGTTTATCCCTATTTTCGCTTGATCTTTGTGCCCCGCACCTTTCCCTTTACTAAACTTTAAATTTCCTCCCTTATAACTGAATTCTAGAGAGACAGATCAATTAGAATTGTTCGAGTTAGTCTAGATTATGATTCTTTGATATAGTTGTATGCGAAATTGTCTTGCAATAAAACTGTGGTTACAGTGAGGTTTGGTGGTATTCGCTTGAAACACGAGAACTTCACTCTGAGGTTCCGGTGGCTTTAAGGTTCATGTCCATCACGTATTGGGACCAGCTCACTGCACAATGACAACACATCCCAAAGCCCTGTCGTAACCTTAAAGTAACACCTGCCCAACATCAGAAACCTTCTGTCAACAAAGTCCTTGCAAATTGAAGCAGAGCCAGCATCCTGAGGTCTGTTGGCTCTCGTCGACGAAATCATTAGCCATCGGTGAACCGGAGAGGAGAAGTCGCAGGTCCCACCTGGATGCAAAAGTGCTGCTACAAGCGGTGCTATATACTAAGGTTTAGGCCTGGGCAATCAACCTACAGCTTAGATGGAGAGGTTGGGCGGTGGTGATAGCACATCAGAAGTACCGCAAGGCTAGCTACTGTCTGCAATATTATTCTCGGTATGAGGGATTTCCCAGGAAAGACTTCCCCCAGTGTCCACGAAGACTTTCCTGACGCCAAGCATGCTTTTCAATCTATGTTTCCAAGCAAAGACAGGCAAGGGGACAATCAATGAAAAGGAAGTACCCTGCAGCGAATGGGAGGCAGCAGAAAACTCAAATTTCTTGAAGGACAACAAAAAAGAAAAATTTGCCGACATTTTCCATGAAGATGCCGAAAAAGTTGATTAAATGAAAGAAGTGAAGGCTCTCCAAGGACACCCATGATATGCCTCCCCAAAATGGCTCGATTTCAAGGGAAGTACTCGGAAAAGGAAGTTCTTCGCCAAGAGACTTGCCAGCCTCGTCGTGGAGATGTCCCGGTCTTGCTTGCATAAAATCGGGGAGGACGCGCTCCCGCCAACTCAGAGGCGAAGGGGAATCTCCCACCCTCGGACCCCCTCCCATCAACAACTTGTCAACTTCCCATTCCCGTCAAAAGGGGCAACAGGCACAACACCACACATCTAGGGCCGGCAAGTCTCTCTGCTCTCGGAACTGCTCCGCACCGCAAGCCGCCACCCCAAACTTTTGGGCGTCGAGTAGCAGGTTTTTTGGTGGGGTCGAGGAGCGCTGTGGGGTAGCTGTTCCCTGCTAACGGAGTCCCCGCCGCTTAGCAAGCATTTGCAAGCCTGAGAAAGCACGAACGACTCGTAAAATGGACGCGAGTCGAGACCAACTGCATAATCATTAGGAAAATCCTTGTTTAAGATAAGAAATAGACAGTAAGTGAGGGCGCAGCTGTTGCGGACCCAATCTTCTTTCCTTTCCATTGTCGACATCTCAAATTCAACGTTTACAAAGAGAACATGCCAGTGTTCACCGAATATTCTCAGAGTTCGCGGGATCTCCGCGTCCTTCCCTCTTTTGCTACCCCATTGCCGCGTCTCAGCCCCAAATTCGAGCCAGTGGGTCCTGAAGAGAAATATGAAGTGGTCATAGCCGGGGTAAACCTCCCAACCTCCATCTTCAGACAAAGTGCTAATCCTTCGCCAGGCTGGCCCAGCAGGACTCTTCCTCGAAGTCCTCCTCGCTCGATACGGCTTGACCGATTCCTCGCTTCTCTGCATTGACTCCAAACCCACCGCGCTGAAATCCGGCCAAGCAGATGGCTTGCAACCGCGCACACTTGAGGTGCTCGGGAGCTTGGGCCTTGTAGAGGAGATTTTGACCCAGGGGTGTCAAATGTGGGAGGTCGCGTTCTGGAATCCAAAGCAAGCCTCCGTTTCGAACGGAGACACAAACGGTGGAATCCAAGGGATCGAAAGGACTTCTATTGTCCCAGACGTGGCAGTCGCTGCGCGGTTCCCCCATGAAGTCACTATCCATCAAGGCCGGATTGAGCGAATACTGGAGGACGACCTGAAAAGATACTCTGCACGCGGTGTGCAGAGGTCAAGCCGTCTCACTAAAGTCTTAATTGACGAAGCTGGCGACCCTGATTTCCCTGTACTCGCCGAAATCGAAAGTCCCTTGGGCGTACGAACGATTCGGACGAAACATCTGGTTGGAGCGGACGGAGCACATTCCCTGGTGCGAAGGTCTATGGACTTCAAGTTGCAGGGCGAGACGTCAGATTTCATCTGGGGAGTCGTTGATCTCATTGTTGATACGGATTTCCCGGATATTAGACGACGATGTGCCATTCATTCGAACGACGGGAGTGTGATGGTGATACCTAGGGAAAGAATTGCCACTGGTGAATACCTGACGAGGCTATATGTGCACGTGCAGGATGAGGTGAAGCCGGATAGCGATATCGCGGTTGAAGAAGGCATCGAGGGGGTGAGAAAGAGTGAAGCGAAGGCCAGACGGGAGAAGATTACATTGGAGAGTATACTTGAACAGGCTCAGGAAGTCCTCAAACCCTATTATATCAAACCAATAAGTGAAGATGCTGTGGATTGGTGGGCTGCATACCAGATCGGACAGCGAGTATCAGAACGTTTTGTCAAGCAGGATTCGAAAGGAGTCAATAGAGTGTTCATCGTCGGAGACGGTAAGATATAATCGAGGAACCGAGAAGGCCTGCTAACGGCTTCCAGCATGTCACACACACAGCCCCAAAGCTGGCCAAGGAATGAATGTCTCAATGTAAAGAACCTATTTTCTTTGTCCCATACCCAGAGCTCCTGTTCTCACTGGTCGTGAGGATGACTCATTCTCCCTACTCGCTCCATCCTCCCCAAAGAAATATGTTGCTAATTAGTTCTAGGATGGACTCGTACAACCTATCCTGGAAACTAATTCACTCCCTCCACGGCCTTACACCCGCTAGCAAACCCGGAGACAAAATTTTGGACACCTTCGAAATAGAACGCCAGACAATAGCGCAAGAACTCATTGCATTCGATAAAGAGTTCTCCTCCATGTTCTCTGGGAAAATCGGCGCAGGAGATGGCCAAGAATGTCTCACCCACGAGCAATTCCTGGAAGTCTTCAGCACCGGAAACGGTTTTACGAGCGGATGTGGTATCGAATACCCGGAAAATCTTCTAGTAGAGAAGGCCAGTTCTGAAGGTGTTGTTCACGGCAGAGATTATTTGAGCGGCATCTTAAGACCTGGCCGGAGATTGTTAAATGTGAAAGTCAAGCGACATACTGATGGCGCTCGAAGAGATCTCCAAGATGGTCAGCTCGTCCATTCCGTGGCTTGAATAGAGCAGTAACTGATGAAACTAGATTTCCCCTCCACAGGCCGTTTCCGTATCCTGTGCTTCACATCGACCGACCTCCTCACTCCTACCGGCATATCTTCCACAACTTTGACCCACATCTCAACTCTCCTCGCACAATTCCCAGCAGGTATTATTGAATCGGTCGTTCTTCATGCTTTGGAATCAAATACTTTTGTCTGGTCAGATATTCCCAAAGCTGTCAAAACGCACTCGGAAATGAGATTTTACAACGGAACCGAATTGGAAAATGCATATAAGATCTATGGTGTTGATCCGACGAAAGGAGCGATTGCAGTTGTAAGACCAGATGGATATATTGGCACGATCGCGGAGCTGAAAGACATCGAGCGGATTTGGGAGTTTTTGAAGGGTTGCTTACGGACGCTGTAAGGTCGTTGGACATGGTTTCTAAGTCCGGGAGCGTATGCTTGGGATATTTTGCATGTTCAACAGGGATCAATCTGTGCGTTTATATCCAGATCTATCTATGAATTACGTAGGATATGTTGGTCGAATTGATTCAATCCCCAAGATTTCTCTTACAAAGTGCATCATCCTTCGGATTCTGACGCTGCTCGCCGTCTCTGCGCCCCCACATCGACAGAAAGGGCAGGCGGCTTGCGTCGAGTGTCCCTAGGTACTCGTCGTATCTAGAAAATGGCTTCTACCTCTTTGTTATTTGGAGCATTAGTCCACGCTCAGTACGCTCAGTAGAACGACACAATCCTCCCCCCTTTCCAAATAAGGCGCGCCTAGGGACCTCGCTTAGATCGCAATTGCAAGGAAAGGGGAAACCCCCTCATTAGTTGCTCGCAGCGCTTTAAGCGAAGTCTGCGGGTTGAGTGTGTGGTAAGGCGTGCGGGTAAACGAAAGCGATTTTCATCAGCTCAACTCCGAGATTGATCTTGGCTAAGTATGGTGATGAAGTCAAGCAGGGAATTTGGGTAGAAGCGGTTGAATGAGAGCAGGGATGGGCATAAGATATGGTTAATGGCCTTCCCTCAGGAGGTGAGAAAGTCCCAATTCAGCGAGGGAAGAATGCTTCTGATGATTGAAAAATAGAAAATATCATCACTTCGTCGCCTTGTATTCAAAATGGTGTCTAATTGTCAAAATCGTATAATCATATCAGCAACGAGCCGGGTACCACCTTCGAAGCACGGTCATGCTCAACCCTGACCTGCACCGTCTTCGTAATCCCACTCTCATCCGTGGACTCCTCATCCGCGCCCGAGCCCCTATCCCTCTCAACCCCAGTCTCCTGTCTCCCCAGCCCATTCAACCTCTCCAACGCCGTGAGCGAAAAATTGCCTTTATGGCCTCCACTTCCACCTCCACTTCCACTCTGGCTCTGGCTTTCCTTTCCATGCGAAGAAATCGTGCTCCAGTGGCCACCCGAGATGTCGTTGCGCAGCGTGAGCGGCGTGTGTTGGGCCGCGGGGTCACTTTCGAAGCCTCGGAATTTGAGGGCCCGGAGGAGGGGACGCATGGTTACGAGGCAGGCGGCTGTGATGGCTACGCCGGGCTCGACGAGCGTCCAGACCATGGCAGTTGTTCCCGAGTCTGGGAGGAACACAAAAGGGGTTAGTGTGGATCGTTGGGAGGGAAGGGGGAGACGAACGGAGGATGTCGGAGATGTCGGTTAGTTCGATGATGTATCTTAGTCGGATTAGGGTTGCTACGCTCGCGCTGGGGTTTTGTTAGTTTGCTTTAAGAGAAGAGGACTGAGGTGAGTTATACAAGATTCCTAGAGATAGAATGAAGGCAACGGTCATCTTTGTTTGCACACTCATCTGTACCGACCAGACCATCGGAATCGGCAAAAGTGCGTAGAGCCAGTCCGTAACGATCGTCATGACAGAGATGGAATATGCTGCTGCTACGAAAGAAGACCCGGAATCGCATTTCGCGTTTTTGATAGTGTAGTTCCATTGTGCCTCGACGGGTATGCATTGAAACAACTCATAGATCCAAATCGCCACGGACCAAATAGCCACGACTGCCATGCTGATACGCAGAATCCAGACGTATAGTCGCTTTACGGCGATTCGAAGGAGGAACAAGGCGATGCTGAGCTTGATGAACATCATATTGGCCACATAGGAAAGGGTTGCGAACGCTTGATACTACTCTGAAGTCAGAACTGATCTTCAAGTTAAGGAATTAGGGAAGGTTACCTTTAAGCCTTCGATTTCATTGCTCACAGTGAGTTCCGAATTGTGTCTCCCAATACCATAGTGGATGCCTCGAAGTATAAATGCACACGAGAGAGTAAAGATAAGCTGTGCAACTAGCATAATCCAATCATCGACAGCGAAAACCCTCGTGATTCTGATTCGGACGAAGCACCGCAGGCCAACTGAAATGTAGGTAAGGATCAAGAAGGTAATCGCGACTGCAACGAGTTGATATCCATTGTAGTCGGTTGGGGAGTCAGCCATCATGCTACCCCTGCGGGGATCTGGGTTCGCGAGCCTCGAAAAGGGGAAAATTCGAAAGAATAAAAGAAAGAATATGGGCATCGCTTCTATATGATCGGAACACTGTCTAAGGGGTGCTGGAAAGCAAGCTATTACTGACGGTCTCCTGCCACAGGATTGTCACCCTTCCCGTTGGGGGGTCCCATTTTCTGGACTATGTCATCGGGTGCATGAATTGGAGCCAGCACGGCTGGGATGTCTTGACTTAAGTTCGAGATTTGTGCTGGGTCAGACATGAAGCGTTGTGAAGAAGGCGGCTTGAGGGGCATCTGAAGCACTAGCAGACTCTTGGTTGGCACTTGTCAACCCGATCCATATATAGCGTGTCTACTACGAAGCCACTCGGTCCACTCGGAATCATTGTATTATCGCCCTAAAGAACCGGACTCCAGGCAGTGGGACTGCCACGAGGAGAACCCCTGAAGCCACGAGGACGATGAATTATTTCGACAATGAAGAGATGTTTTCATCAATCTTTATTTCCAGAGGCAAAGACAATACAGAATGCGGTGCTTGTATGGAATACTCCTGCGCAGATAATCATGGACTGCCTGGCGCATGTGTGCACGACTAGTGTATTCCCAATACCAACCGTCTGGTTAGAAGATTGCCCAACGTGGTTTCCCCTGATCTGGCCCGATCACTAGTGAAGTTTGCAAACAATATCACGCGGGGTCCGAGCCTGGCGGGTCGGTCAACATTCCAGATGTAGGTCTGGATCGGGCTTACGGACGGTAGAAATCGAAATCGAGGCGAGTCCACCAGGTGCACGGCATCCATCGGGTCGGCATGTATCGGGTGAGAGATCTACTGTATCGTTCGAACGGACTAGTAAGCTTTCTAGGAACTATTGTCAAGAATGTTGAGTTCTTTGTCGATTTCTCTGCCAGCGACTTCGTCCGCAAAAGCTGCAGTTCCGTACTTGGCCAGCCGCTCTTCCATCATCTTCTTCCTGAGATTCGTCTTGAGCGTCTCCACCTTCATGTCATTTTCCTAAATAATTCTTGAGGTGACTAATGTTTTCTTCAAGATGCTGTTGTCAGCAAACGGCTGAAGATGATATAAAATTGATCTTCTATTCTCACCTGGAGTGCATCTTCATCCCTTGTTCAATTTGCTCATCTATTTCAACACCGCTAACATCTTATTCTCCATAAGAAGCCATTCTGAAAGCCGGGCTTTTCTTTTGACAAGCTGTGTGCATTTCTTCGCGGAGAAGGGCCGTATTCAAACAGCCCGTAGAATTCTGCTTCATCGACATTGTCGGTCGAGGTGTGAACATCTTCTGGGAGTTCGGACTGGTTCTCCTCACTGGCACCACCTGCGGCGGTTGCAGCCTGCATTGGAAGGTAACTGGGCTCTGGGACCTATACTGAGATGCCCAACACGAAACGGCCTTCTTTGACTTGGAAGCACAGAACTTATGGGCTTCATTTCTAGGCTAGCACCAGCTGTGTTAGAGGCGGTTCCATCTTCTGCGGTTCTCCTTCGTTTATTGCCATCGCCGGTGAGATATGGGCCATGCAGAAGGCGTGACAGTTGAAGGTTGATCTTGATGATTGGGAGCGGTGGAGAAATTCTTTTTGATGAGGTAAACTGATACTGGCACACGACCTATCGCTTCAGGGGCACATCCACGTTCTTCAGGCACTCGGCCGCTAAATTCGAGCATCCCTCGCTTAATTTATAGGGTTTAAGTCGCTGAAGGCGGCGACTTCTGCCTACCCCTATCAACTTTGTACCGTAAGTTGGGACAATCACTCCGCTTGCAATTTAAGACTCTTCGGCTGAGAAAACGGATCCTACACTTCTCCGTTAATGATCTCTTATATAGTTTCCCCGTCCCAATCGTTCACATTTGAAGGCTCTGCTCTGATCGCAGCAAGGGCCGCGCCTGAACTAACTCAAAGCCGCGACTTTCATTGGTGCCCTCACCAGCTTCCTCACCCCACTCCTCCGCCGAACTTTGCTCTGCTTCGGGAAAATTACCCCGACAGCGCGACCGGGTTTTGCAGGCCAGCTTTCCCCATTCTACAACATCCTGCATCATCGCGGATGGAGTATTTCTGCGTGCAAATCCCAATGGTATATAAAGGTTTGGGCATATCTCCTTCTTTCCGCTTTTCTCGCTCAAGCTCTTGACCTTTTCAATCATGGCAGCAACCCACTTTAAACTTAACACAGGTGCAGAGATCCCTGCCTTGGGGTTTGGGACTTGGCAGTCACCGAAGGGAGAGACGAAGAAAGCCGTTGCGTACGCCTTATCAAGCGGATACACACACATTGATTGCGGTACGTGATCGTGGCCCTCTTGAGACTCCCAGCTGATGGTAGCAGCGTACTGTTACGGAAACGAAGACGAGGTGGGAGAGGGGCTCAAGGAAGCATTCGACAGAGGCCTCAAGCGCGAGGACATCTTCGTCACAACCAAGCTGTGGTGTACTTACCACTCCCGAGTGGAGGAAAATCTCGATAAGAGCTTGAAGAGCCTGGGATTGGACTATGTGGATCTGTATCTGATGCATTGGCCTGTGGCTATGAATCCATTCGGTGAGGACTGGACCCCACTCTTCTCCTCCCCAGCTCCGTAGATCGCATGCACTAACGATTAATCATCAGGAAACGACGAGAGGTTCCCAAAACTGGCCGACGGGTCGCGCGATCTGATCAGAGAGCATTCACACATACAGACATGGAAGTCGATGGAGAAATTGCTGGCCACAGGCAAGGTTAAGGCCATCGGAGTTGCGAATTATTCTTTACGATACCTGAAGCAGCTTCTGCCCGAAGCAACAACCGTACCTGCTGTCAATCAGATTGAGAACCACCCCTCTCTGCCACAGCAAGAAATTGTGGATTTCTGCCATGAGAATGGGATCCATGTCACCGCATACAGCCCACTTGGAAGCACTGGCAGTCCAATGATGAAGGAGCCAGCAGTCATCAAAGTTGCTGAGAATAAGGGGGTCACACCTGCGTGTGTGTTGTTAAGCTATCACAGTGAGTCCTCACCGGGTTGAATATTCATGCGTCCATTTTACTGACGGCAATGGGACAGTTGCTCGAGGCAACTCTGTGCTTTCCAAATCCATCACCCCTGAAAGGATAAAGGCCAACATGCAGATTGTGAAGCTAGACGAGGGTGACATGAAGATTTTGGATGACTATACGGCCGAATTGACGAAACAGGGGAAGCTCACACGATACGTCTATCCTGCCTTTGGAGTTGATTTTGGATTCCCAGACAAGTCATAATAGAGAAGCCTCAGCACAGGCTCTCGAACAATGTGCCGTATCAGCTTAGAGGAAATGCTTCTTAGGCAAGTAGCCTCAAGAGGATGAGACGAATAGAATAGTGGGATCAAATTGATCAACAACCTCACAACCTTTTTCTCACTTTCATCATCAGACCCAGAGGGGTTTTCAAGTCGCGGTTTTCATTACCATCCTCCACATTACAACCTCAGGCTCCTAGTCGGCGTCTCACAACATAAAAGGAAAACAAAACCAAATTTCCACCATCTTCCACACTCATATCAACTTCACCTCAAGTCATATCCAACAACATTAACGCTCCCCCCTCTCCCCTCTGGCCCCCTTCTACCCCTTCTCTCTTTTCTTCTTCCCCTATCCTCACCTCACATCTACAACATCGCAAACAAAACACCAACAGCACCAACCATAACCGCACTGAAGCTGAGCTGCTTCTGAGCCGCCCCGCCAACCGGCACCGCGTACGTCGGCTTCGAAAGCGCCGTCGTCGTCGTATTCGGCGCTCCGTAACCCGCCACACTCGGCGTCACAATCGGATAAGTCGGAGGAGGCGACGTCAAGCCTATCCCCGCTCCATAGCCGGTCACCGAGGGAGGAGCAGGGTAGCCCGTGTACGGGTTCGCCACATACCCACCCGGGGAGGACGTAGTCGAGGAGGTGGTGGAGGTCGTCCAGGCTCCTTCGGGAGTCGAGGTTTTATAGGGAGGCGGGGATTCAGAGGGAGTCGGGGTTTTATAGGAAGTCGGGGTTTCATAGGGAGTCGAGGAGGAGGTCGTCGTTTCCGGTGCTGCGGGCGGCGTCCAGTACGGGGTTGAGGTGGAGGTGCTGCAGTCGGTTGTCGGGGGCACCGGGGGCGCCGGGGGGGTGTATTGCGGGTATCCCCAGTGCTTGCTCATTGAGGGCCACCATTCTTCCCCGGGCAAGGCGAGGACAGAGGGGGTGGCGAGCAGGGCGCTGGCGAGGAGGGCGAGAGAGGTGCGCATTTTGAATAGGTGGTCTCTTTCTTTCTCTTTATATCCTTTCTGAAGTTCTTTATGGAAGGGAAGAGGGCGAGAATTGGCTGTCGAGTGAGAGTTGCAGCGGTAACGAAAGTGGGTTTCTTGGAAAAGCGAATGTGGGTCTGCCTGTTTAAAGGAACAATTGATTGAAGAGGATAGGGAAGAAAGTTGGCAACAGTAGAGCGCAGTTCTATATATATGTGTGTGTGTGTGACGGTCCATGCCAGGAGCTGGGTCGGAATACTGCTGGACCGCCTGCCTCCGCCTCCATCTATACACCCCAACTTATTATTCGTAGGGGAAGTCGGTGACACAACCATGTACAATTCCTCTTCAATCCCTGTCCTTCGCCACCGCTGACTTCATATCCCGGACTCTGAATATCGCTCTTTGATTGCCTTCTCCCTGGTTCTTGTTTCTACCTACTCACCCCAGCCAATCGCTGCACTCCTTCCATTCCCCAGAGGTTTCGTTTTTAGTGCGTCAAGCAAGAGCATGTTCTTCCAGTGCGTCAATTAATATGCGGGTCTTGCGGTACCTGCATATAATTGTGTTTCGATTTATTGTTTTGTTCTTTAACCGACCAATCAGACGAGCGCTCTAAATTGTCGTGTAAAAGATATAAACGAGGGGAGTGGTGAGGCGAGACAAGGATACGGGTTGAGAAGAGTGTGTAGGGCTTGGGAATAAGTCCCTGCGTCACTGATGCGCTAATGCTAATATGGGGGGCCATTTGGGAATTAGAAGTCGGAGATTAGATGCGGAATATAGAGAGTGTATTTCGCCGATGCTTGGTGTTCGACATGAGTGTGCTCTGGGGGGGGTTGCAGTGCCGTGGCCCGTGAAAAACTAGCGTGAATCAGTGCCGTTCACATCCAATCCTCGGCACATGCTTCACTCTCCTTACTTACTTTGATTTCTGAATAACGATGTATTTACATATAAATCTGACTTTAAAAAGCAAAGGCGCATATTCTAATTACTCTATACCTTAAGTCTTATAAGTTACAAATACTTGGATATTAAGTTATTAAGAAATCAAGATTTCTTTGATATTTAATATTTGCGCTCGCGATGCTTGCAACCCGTCACAATCGCCCAAAATCGCCCAAAATCGCGGTTTCCTAACGTTTAATCTACTATCCTTTAGTTTTAACTCTGCCGCATCTAAAAAAAGGTACTTATACATATAAATAAGCTTTTATTAGGTGCGGAGGCATTTATATGGAAAGGTAGTAGATTAAAAGCCAGAAAACCGTATTTTAAATGGTTTTTAATAGAGTTTGCGTATGCCTAGTAAAAACGCGAGCAAGATATTACCTTTTACTAATTTATATATAACTTCCGAACTATAAAATTAAACTATAAGAGAACCAGGAATATAGAAGACCTATATAGTTACTATAACTATCCAAAATTTGACTCTATTTAATTGCGTGGTTTAGAAGTTATTAAAGTGAGTTTACAAAATCAAGCGAGTCTGAAAGACATGCGCACAACTGAGGGCCTGGTGGGCGCTCGGCGCTAGATCAGTGTCTCACGCTGGGTTTTCACGGCACTTTAACTGCCACCGTGCCGCCCAGGCTTCTTGGCGAGGAGGCCTCACCAAAAGTCAACAAAACTCGCTGAGTGTGAAAATTATAAAGTATAATTTTAACCTAGATCTTAAACTTGTTATAGAACTTCACTTACTAATTTAATTTCATTAAATAGACTTTGAATTTCTTGCAATTATTCAAGGAATTATTAAGGCAATAGTATTTATGCAACTGCTAATTTGAGAGGGTATTAGAAGAATACAATGTATTTATAATATTATAAAGAGAGTGACTTTTGTCGATACGCCTGTCAGTGCGTCGCGAATTCCAACACCCACTGGTGATGCGGAATATGGGAATGAATTCGAGGTGAAAGGTTCAGGTGAGGGGTTTTGCCGTTTTCCGTTTGCCGTGTGGTGATGAGGTGGGTTTTGAGGGTGTGACTTGCCGTCTCGGAGAGTCACCTCGTGGGTCGGGAGAAGATGGGAAGGGTTGTTTGAATGTAACGCAGCCGGATGGGATTGGTTTCGCTGTTCCTGTTGAATTCATCTGAATGTTGGCAGCGTCTCGTCTCGATTCTTTCGACGGAGTTTCTTCCGAAGGGCGCAGGTGCTTGTTTGTATCCTTGCTCACGAAAGACTCAGCAAGAAGATATTTCTAATGCGTGAGGAGCTGGGATGGAGGGACGAAATGGGAGGCATCACTTCCACAAAGAGCAAGAAAATTGATGTGACGCGAAGATTTGGATAGCCACAAGTCCTTGGAATCGAATTGGTTGTGGACCTAAAGGCCAATAGCTTGGAATCAAGACCATAGAAACCGAATCCTTGAGCTTACGGTTCCCTTGCAAGTAGTTGGAAGTTCAAAGCTCCGAAGCTCAATCATCTCGATCTTTGCGGCTCCTTAGCTTCTACTAAGATCGTCCAAGACCCCGAAACCAAGCAAGTGGCTGTACCCGCTCCCCTGCTTCCCCAGCCGCTTCCCCACATGAACTGCAGCCCCACAATGAAGTACATATGTATTGTACTCAGAATTTCTCCCTATTATCCGTCCTTCATTCGTCCACAACTAGCCCTCGGACGTAGGAACCAACAGGGAGAATTAAGAAATATCCCGAAAAGGGCAACGCTCTCGGAACTGGATCTAAATTGGATGACTGGAGGCTCAATCCAGGTAAGCTCGTATGCACACGTAACGCTCACCTGCGTTTCATATGAGAATTGAGACTAGCGGCCACGACGTCGGGTCGGGAGGTTTGTTCGGTCTAAGATCTGAGATGCGAAGACGGCGCTCGCCGCCAAACGTACGGTATTGAAAATTGATGGAAAGATGTAGAAAGAAGAAACGCTATTGGATTGATGGGGCTGGGTCCCTGACTGAGCAATCTGGCTCGAGTTCCTCCCCTCGATGACTGGGACCACTGATAGATGCCAAAACTCCTCCCCAGTCATTGATATCGTACACGCCGTATCCATACTCGTACAGACGTTCCCTCGCGTGGCTCTGGAATTTTCTAAATCGTCACATCCGTCATCCGAAATTTTAGACCTCATATTTCTCCGGCTTCTTCTTGCTCCTCCAAGGCTGGGTGAACAGATCCTTCAAACCTAGCCATGGCGTATTGACTGGACTTTCAGGGCCCGTATAGATGAAGAAATCGTAAAGGAAGGCACCGAACGTGCAGCCGAAGAAGGGGGCAACCATAGGAATCCAGAAATAGTATCCGCCTGCACTCCAGACTTCGTGACCGTAGCCTACAATATAACTCATTAGACGTGGTCCGAAGTCTCGGGCCAGGTTGATTGCGTAGCCGGTCTCCCATCTGCAGACCAGTGTTAGTGATGTGCAGCAGAGAGGTGAAATAAAACGTACCCAAAGCAAGCCCCCAGTCCAAAAATCAAGAAAAACAACGCAAGTGGGAACAACATTCCTGCACCAGACTTTCCCATAGCCCCTGGGTTCGAATCATCCTTCAGCGCAAAGATAACAAACATCAAAATCGTGCTCGCAATGAACTCGCTGAAGAACTGACTCGCTTTCGTCAAAAATGCTTGTGGATATGTGCAGAAGATGCCAGCTGTGGCTGTTAGTGAAGGTGGTACGGTGCGAATCCCATGGCCCTCGACTTGGTTGATTGCGTTGAGGTAATTTGCGTATACGACTCCTGACCCGGCGAAACCACCTAAGAGTTGAGCGAGGAAATAGATTGGGAAGCGTTTCCAGGGAAGTTTTCGGAAGAGGCAGAAGCAGAAGGTTACTGCTGGGTTCAAGAAACCACCTGAGTCTCCAGCAACGTATATTCCCAGCATAACCCCAAGACCCCATCTATGCAGACGTTAGAAACAGGGTGGAAAGTGAATGATAAGTGATGACTTACCCCCAAGAAATACTCTGATATGAACCGAAGCCATTCATGCCAGGAGCTGCCTTCTCTCCACCACTGAGTAACACCTGTGCCACACTGCCGTTACCAAACAGGATCATGATGAAAACCCCAAAGAATTCGGCAAACGGTTCTCGGAATATCACCCTCACAGAGCTCCATGTCAGGCTAGACGATCTCGGAGTCAGTATTGCTTTATTAGGCAGGAATTTGGGGGTTGGAGTAGTGTTTCACGACGTTTTTGCTCTAAAGACATCTCTAGAGAGGAGAAACACCTCGTAGCATATTGGAAAGAGGAGATTTGGGCTTAGAATGCCACGTACTGATGGTGGACATCATGGCCTTCGAGGATTGGCGGCTCTGCCTCTAAACCAATCTTTGTCCGTATCGACGAGAGGACGCTGCTGTGCTCTAGTTCTTCATGGGTCTTTGTTGAGCCAACCATTGCGTTATCCGTCTGGCTAGTAGGGGCATTCGCGAGGTGGTAATTTTGTGGAACCGGGCTTCGAGCATCCTCCCGGTGTTCGACATGTTCGTATTTGGGTGAGTTGTTGGAAGGTCTTCGGATGGAGGGGCCTGGACCAACTGCATTTGCAGCTTTCTCCTGGTGATTTTCATTTGCTCTCTCCGAGTTCTGAATGGGATCATTTGGATCCTTAAGACTTGGCCCTGTGCCATATTGGCCTTTCTCGCCGTGATTTATCTTCGCCCAGTCCCGCGTCTTAGGGCTCGTATCAGGCGAGTATGCTGCATTGTCAGAAGACATTGCGAAGGGGAAAGCATAGACCTAATATAAATTGTATAGTAGAAAGATAGGAACTGCCTAAATTCGGTACGCAAGACTAAATAAAATGAAATTGATGTAGCCAGAGGAATGCTGAAAGTAAAGATTACGTTTGCCCCGCGTTATCTGATTTCTCATCGTGATCTCGCACAACGGCACAGAAGACCAGCGTCATCGTGCTGCTGAAGCCACATGCCAGAACGCACAACGTCAGCGCCTTACCAGATTAGAGCAGGTGTTCGCGTGGCTGCCCCCGAGCTGCTGTGAGGCTCTCCAATAACACCATTTAGAATTTGGTCGGATGGGCATTGGCAAGTACCACTTGGAGAGCTGAGGGGCCTCAGAGGATAGGATTGGGAAGTTTGGTCCGGGTGACGATTGATCGGCAGCTCACAATCCAAAAATCCAATGAGGGGTTTCTCAGATCAACGATTCCATGACATCGAAATTAAGAAAGAATGTATGAAGTCCCTGTGCATTATCATACTTCGGGAATTCTCTGGCAGCCTCAAATGCAGACGTTTATTTCTGATACCGGCCAACTTGAATTTTGAGTAAATAATTCAGCGTGTAGAACAAAGGCGGGCATCTCTCCGCGGTGCCGATAAACGCTGTGACGCCAGGCATTGGAGGTGACAAATAGAAGGCTGCGGCGGCGGCGTGGACTTTCTCGAAGTTGGCCCAGCTGGGATAAAAATGGGCAAGCTTGGTCGATTAGCGTCGATGTGCCATGGGGAAATGGGGAAGGATTTGGAGGGGTCGCTGCTTGGAAGTGGCGGATTCGGCAGTGATCGGCGGTGAATCTCGGCCTCTTACGACACAACTCTCACCATCCATGTCCATGGCTTGAGCAATGGTCCTGGGGTTGGTCAAGTGCTGAGCGGAGCAATTGGTCTCTCGTCGGGGACTCGGCGACGAGCAAGAGTGACAAGGTTATCATCTGGTCTAGCTGATGTAGCCATTGGCATCGTCAAATAAATGTCGCGAGTCGTGCCTAAACCTCATATTTTCAAAATGTCCTGACTGTACTCCCAGGGAGTTTGATGGTGTTATGGTGTCTCTCGCAAATACCGCGTCTGCAGTCTATGTGAAAACGTCGAGACGGGCTGAGTTGAACGTCGTACCAGGTGATGTAACCTCAACACAGCGCTCGGAGTCGAGGCTAATTCAAAGAGTACGTTCGGCAACAGACAGAATATCTTCTTCGAGTCTCAATATGTGCCACGGTCCTAACGCCAAATCGGGGTTGCCTTTCGGCATACTGAGAGAACCAGCAACCATGTACGCAGGTCCTAACGCAGATAGCTCCATTTTCACATCCGTGACCTTCCTCCCTTTGAAGAAGATGTTGAATTCTTTCACGACTTCTCCCACCACCAATGAATTGGCCTCTTGAATATCACTTGCTGCATCCGGTGCCTGGACATCTGAAATTTCTAGGTCCTTCAGCCAAGGAGCCAGAAGCGCTTCGCCTGTCATCTTGACATAGGCCTCCCTCAAGCACCACATGGCATAGAATCTCCTCAGCTTCTTGTCGACCACAGAATTGCTGTCAACCTGCGCAACTGATTCCTCGCCATCTACTGCAGTGACCTTAAGATCGAGCTTCGCATTTCTCCACTGACATCTTGAAAGTGCATCCTTCGCAAATCCTCTCATGCTGATGTCGGGTCTGCCAAGACTGATAGGCACATGAGACAATTTCATGTGATCCAACTCTGACTCCGCGAAAACATCTCCATGCATGTCCACCCAGTCGAAGAAGCCTTTCTTCTCAATGTGGGCGTAATCATGCCTTTCTCGCTCATTGGCACACACGACATCCGTCCCGACGTCCACTCTGGCATCGAACCCAACAGAAGCGATGAGGCTGACAATCCCAGCTTGATGGCTGACGTTGAAATCCATAGTCACGGGCTTCGTCGCACCCATGGGATTGAAGCAGGGCTTGCCATTCGAATCCCGAGAAATGGTGCTTTGTGACCAAGGAACGTTGCAATATTTGGTGATGGCCATATGCTTCAGTAGGTGGGAAGCTAGGCTCATTTTCGCGTCTTTCAGGTGGTAATACTTCAGCACCGAAGCTTGTTCAGATTCAGAGAGCAAAGACAGAGCTCGTGAAGCCTGTATTTGTGAGTGACAAATCACGAAAAATGTTGGGAGATTTGAGGGCGGTGTACCACCGTCTTGAGCTTCTCCACTTCCTCCTTGGGTTTGAGCTTGCCCGGTACTGGCCATAAAGGTCGAGTATCGAGAAGCCATTGTATAATTCTTGGGCCGGACTGCCCGTCATTCGAGGTGTCCACCATCGAAGAGGTCACGAATCAGTTTGAGATGGGAGAATTTCAGTAAGAGGTTGTCCGCGGAATGTCGGCACGACTATTTTGATGGTTGAAGTTGAGGACCGCAGTTCGGTTTCCGAGCGGCGAGCACAGTTTTGAAGATTATAGTCACGTGTTTGGCAATACCCAAACTGAACCCAATGTGACTCCTGTTATTAGTTCCTCCTCAAATATCTTGGTATCAAGTCAGAGAAGGTCTTCCTTCTCTGCTCCTACTCCAAAGAGGTCAAGCATGGAGCTCATATCACGTGGCGCAATCAATTCCCGAAGGTAAGCACTAAAATGGAGCAGAAAAGTGGAAACATCGCTCCGCGACCTTTCTCCGTTAACAACACTGTTGTCCAATATTTGAAATTCCACGAGAGAAGACCTGGCCTCAAGCATGACGCGATACCGAAGCGTGAAAGAGGGCGGTCGGAGACTTCGAAAGAAGAAGTCTCAAATCAGATGTCAAACCACGGCAGGCCGACCGGAGCTGTTATTATAATCGCTCCCTACGGCGTTTTGAAATGTCCGGTACAGTATTATTGGTAAGCGACATGTAGGTCGTGGTGCCTCTCTTTAGCCCCATCGGAGTCCAGTTGCTTTCCAATGTTGCATTAATCAGCAAGCTATATATGACAGATCCAAATCGCAATTCCAGTTCCACTCAACTGCTATCTCTCGCCTAGCATCTGAGCATTCCAATTCGATTTCTCTCGAGAAGGACCAACATCGCAGACAGCTCCAGGCTCGCAGAGGCAGAGTTTCACCCAAGATGCCACCAGTGCCAAATGCCAGGAAGATTTTGGTGACAGGCGCCACTGGGAAACAAGGCGGGGCTGTACTCGAAGCTTTAATCGCCAGCAAAGCACCATTCCAGATCCTCGCCCTCACTCGCAATGCCAGCAGAGCACAATCTCTTACCTCAAAGCCCAACGTCACCATTGTCCAGGGTGATATCACGAACCCCGCCTCGATTTTCGAAGCCAACAAACCCATCTACGGCGTGCTCTGCGTAACTGTCCCGGGCAAGCATGGCGCAGAGGAGGCACAAGCAAAGCCCCTCATCGACGAATCGATCAAGAACGGGGTCGAGCATTTCGTATTCACTTCTGTGGACCGAGGAGGAGACAAGAGCGAGACAAACCCCACAAACATCGAACACTTCGCCTCGAAGCATCGAATTGAAGAATACCTGAAAGAGAAGTCTGGGAATGGAAATAAGATGTCTTACACGATTTTACGACCTGTGGCGTTTATGGACAATTTCAACCCAAGCTTCTTTGGCAAGGCATTTGCAGGCATGATAGGTGGACTGGGCAACAAACCTCTCCAGCTTATCTCTGTCCATGATATTGGCTTGTTCGGTGCGAGAGCCTTTACAGATCCATCATTCAAGAACAGGGCGATTGGACTAGCTGGTGACGAATTGACGCTCACACAGGCGAAAAAGGTGTTCAAGGATACAATGGGGTCCGATCTGCCAGAGACTTATGGCTTCGTGGGCTCTGGTATTAAATGGATGGTCAAAGAGGTGGGATCTATGTTCAATTGGTTCCAGGACGAAGGTTATGGTGTTGATATTCAGGCCTTGCGGAAGGAGGAGCCCAGACTGCAAGATTTCAGTAAGTGGTTGAAGGAAAGCAGCAAGTTTCCCAAGCAGTAAGAATTCTAGTCCTACTTTACGGCTTTTATTATGTATTCGTATTTTCTCTATGGTTTGGGGCATTCCAAGGAGGTGCTCTGAATGTCTTCGTTTATTGAGGTTTATTTATTGGTTGGATTCGAACGCCAACTTGGTCCACTATGATGTTATGTGCAAACTCACGCGGCAGTGATCTTTTCTAGTCTGGCTTTGCATACATCGAAATCCCTTTGCTTAGAAGGATTCCCAAGTCTGGAAAGTCTAGGCAAAATAAAAATATTCTAAAAGACATTTTCGGATAACGCCTCTTATTTCCAGCCAACATCATCTTGCAACTCGGGATTAGCGAAAGACTGCTGATATTGCCGCACTGCGGCTCCTCTCTCCAACCAGTACATAACCACGTGTAGCCGCACCAACACTCCAAGCGGAGATACTGTCCGGTATTTCCGCATCTTCTCCCACACTTCAGAGAGGCCACACACCCATTATCACCTTTTGATGCTGAATTGAGTATCTGCGCCGGACGCTAAAAATAACATTTTTAATGATTCCTTTCGATGTAAGCATGCAGATTGTCCTCAGAACGATTGGCTCTTTGTAAGTTGAAGGGCAAAGATTGTCCCGTCTGCATGGGGGAACTTTCTTGGCGGTTGGCCCGCGCGCTGATAAAGTCCTCACTCCCCAAGGCGTACATCATGAAACGAGAAACTTAATTCCGGATCTCATGATATCCGAGGTATTTATCTATATATAAACCTCCAACCCATACTCTTCCACTGTTGTCTTTGCCATTCCTAACCTTGGAGTACAATCTACCTCGCCTGCCTCCTTACATTGCGTTGTGGTTCGTCCTTTCACCGCCTTTGAAATTCTCGATCTCTTCACCTCCCGACTTCTTCCATTCGCATTTATTAAAATCTTCTCATTAAGATCACTAGCAAATTTGAAATCTGAAAATGGCAACATACCGCGCCTTGGTTCTCAAATCAACATCGGAGCCTCTCTCCCTCGATGTGCGTCCCATACCCACCGCCGTTCCAGGAAGTGTCATCGTCAAAGTCCTTGGCCTATCCGTCATCCCATACATGGCCGCAGTTTTAGATGGCTCGTTACCCTACGCCATTTCTATGCCCATGGTACCAGGCTCTAGCTGCCTCGCTCGCATCCACTCCATCGGCCCCGACGCAATCTCTCTCACGCCTGGCCAGCTCGTTTACTGCGACATGACGGTCCGAGCCCGCGATGATCCCAATGCGGCAATCTTGATGGGTCTACACGGAGGTGCTGCTCCAAAACTCATGGATGGTGAATGGAGAGACGGCCCATATGCCGAATACGCCAAATTTCCAACCGAGAACGTCTTCCCCCTCAATGAGGAGGTTCTTCTTGGGAAATTCGGCTACAGCATTGAGGATCTCTGTGCTCTACCCAGTAAGCTTTCCTCCTCTCACCATCTCCACATTCGTACTAACTCTGAACCAGATCTTCTCGTCCCGTTCGGTGGGCTTTCAGAAATCGATGTGCGTCCAGGAGACACCGTGATAGTTGCCCCCGCAACTGGTAAATTCGGCGGCTCGGCCGTCACGACTGCCCTCGCGATGGGTGCCAGTGTCGTTGCCTGCGGCAGGAATGCTTCAACATTGGAAACGATGTCCAGCTTCTTCTCATCCACTGGCCGTCTGTCCACGGTAGTTCTTACCGGTGATATCGCAATCGATACCAAAGCCATGGTCTCCGCCTCAGGAAACAACGGAAAAGGAGCAGATGCTTTTATTGACTTCAGTCCCGCCGTAGCCAAGGGTGCATCTCACATCAACGCGGCACTGGGTGCTCTGAGGCAGAAGGGGAGAGCAGCGTTTATGGGTGGCATTATGGGAGGAGTGGAGATTGACTATAGCATGGTGATGATGAAGAGCTTAAGGATTCAAGGCAGGTTCATGTATGAGCGAGAGATGATTGTTAGATTACTTGGAATGGTTGAGAAGGGAAATTTGAAGTTGGGAGAGGAAGGGACAAATTTCAAGACTGTGGGGAAGTTTGGGCTTGACAGCATTGGAAAGGCAGTGCAGGAAGCCAGCAAGGCGACTGGTTGGGGCAGTCAGGTTGTGCTGCTGCCATGATGAGTATTGCTGTGGATGATTTTGGCATTATGGTAGGAGTCATGCTGCTATTGAAGCCGCTCTTTATATATTTATTATGACTTCCCATATTGGTCAGTCCCAGCCGTGGTCGTGAGCGCCTTCTTCTCACCTCCCCGAAAATGACAATGTCAGCCTTTTCCAAGTCACCTGGCTTCGCTTCAAACAAATAGGAGCTTCAGGGGTGCCCAGGCGCTAGGAACGGCCTAAGTGATCGCTAAACAGACCATGAAATCTTAATCTCACCTCATGTCATAATTCTTATCCAGCTTTGACAGGTTGGTTCACGCATTCAATAGTCTCTACAATTGACCATTATTGCGATAGGATGGGGTCCAAATCAGTCACATTCATCTTATTGGTCCGAATGGCCGACAGTTGTTTTACATAAGCCGTCAGCCCAGGCAACAGGGCACAATGGTTGTGGCCAGAAATCGAAAGGATTATGACTCTTGCGATCATTGGGATGAAGCGTCCGCGGTGATAGAAGAGCACTTTCAATTATCTCTCAAGTTCTCTAAAATCCAGCAATTATGTTTGCTCCCCGATTGTACGCTCTTTTCTGCACTCTGAGCCTCCTGGTTGCTCCCGGCTCTTACATCATTCGCTGCCCAAGTCTTGATGACTTGAGTCGCAGTCAGGACGTCCGTCCCATTAATCGACGGCAAATTCGAAGATTGCGGATTTGAAGGCCCATTCATGGAAGACTATGGCGGCCGTACTCCAATCTCAGAGCTGACCTTCGACTTCAACAAAGATAGCTCAGGCCTTATCAAGCAAATGCTCAACTTCCTCATCAGTCCAAGAGCAGACCCCAACAACGTGCGCGAGATTACCTTCAAAGGTCACGACTGGGCTGGTAGCCTTCCGCTGGTGGAGCATGCTTTCAGCAAAATGCATGGTCTGAAGAAAGTACATTGGGAGATTCGCCAGCCTCTGACCGATAGCATCTTGCACTCTCTCGAAGAAAATAACCCAGAATCCAAGTTGTACTACAACTTCCATGGTTTCGATAAGTATATCAAGGTAAATTCGTCTTTGGTCAACTCTAAGCTCCTGTACTCGTTGAAGGGAAATATCAGCTATGAATACTATGCAAATTACGAGCCTTTGGATTTTGTTTTTGCAGCATTGTCCAATGCATCAAATATCAGGGAGCTCGATCTCTACCTTCACGCAGAGGGATGTGATCGGAGCGTTGGCAATCCCTGGGTATTACCTTTTTGGACCAATCCCTCCACACGGTTTGCACCACTGGAAGTACTGAAGCTACAAGGATACGAGCTATATGAGACGTGTGATTGGGGAATTGCCTCGGCATGGCAAAAATACCGTGCTGAATGGGATGCCGTAGAACTAAAGGAATACGAGGGCGATGACGGCGATGATGCAGAACCGCCTGCATATCTAAAAAAGACCAGAAGACAATGGGCGAACAAATCTGGAGGCGTGGATGGAAGCCATAGACTGGAGCAACCTACATACCTTGCACTTGGGATAGCCTTCAAAGGCCACGCTCGACCGCCTCCGCGGCCCCGCTCTCCCAGCACTGCGGCATCTCTCTATCAATGCGGCTAGTGGATGGGCTGCCACACAAGACGAGATCCTTTCCTTCGTGACGAACGGAACAACGAACCTTCTTCACTCACTCTCGCTCCAGAACATGGGTGCTGAGTCAGGAGACAAACTCATCCAAACCCTTACATCCTCATCGAATCTCACACAAGAACTGAGATATTTCTCCTACGGCGCTGGTGGAGAGAACATTTTCTTCCTCAGGCAGAGCAAGCTCTCCCCCTTCTTGACTAAAAGTCCAAAACTCGAGCACTTGGATCTGAATATCCCTCGGGACTTCAACTTGTCACCGAACATCTGTGGACTTCTGAACGATATCCTTTCAACGCCAACACTCAACCATTTAACATTGCGATTTCCGACGCTGGATGAGCATTTTAACGCGCCGGGTTTCTCGTACTACGAGTACGAGGAGGCTTGGTCCCAGATTACTAATAAATCGAGTGATATATACCATGAAGTGGATCCGTTGATTAATTCTGATATGGTGGCAAAGCTCTTCGATGATATGAGAGAAAGAAAGGAAGGAGCAGAGCTGGAAGAGCTGGAATTTTACGTGGGAGAGTGGGATAGGAGGTTTGATTGTGGGATGTTAGCGAATCACCCTTTGAGGGTTGCGTATTGGAGGTGTATGGTAGGCCAGGGCTGTCAGGGTGAGCAAACCAGAATAGCCTGAATTGTTATCCTGCGTCCTGTTCTGAGCGATTTGTCCTCGATGCACGTGATGGTCGTGTGCACGTGATAAACAATACCCCTTTTGATTGAAAATTTGTTTGTTAATTAAATCTCGAATTGTTTCAAGAGTTCAACTGCTACCACCGGAGCATGATTGGGATATTGAATAGGAAGATTCAGCCTCAAGAGGCTTCACGTGTAGAAGTGTTCAGTTGCTGGCCTGGAATTCAGCAGCGGTGTCCTTTCTGGACTGTAGGGAAGCATACTTTGAATTTTTCCACCAGCGGGATTGTACGGGCTGTATCACTCTTTCCATTCCAAAATATCGCGGTTCCAGTGGAGTCTTCGAAATTGCCGTTGTTCCGGCGAAAGAGAGTACATTGAAAGCAGGCTCGCTTAGCAAGCTCACTCACTGTTTACTTGATGAATTTCAAGTTTCCATCGTTTCCCTTCCCATTCGCAACATCCACAATCCGTTATCGATCACGCAACATAACTGATCTCCTCTTTCATCTCAATTTCCACCAATTACCCTAGGAACAATGGCTTACCAAAGCCAACTCCAGGCCATCCTGGCCAGGCTCGTTGCCGAGGGCTCATCACACGAGCAATGGGACACACAAACTGCCCTCAGCAAGCTTGGGGAATACCGAACCAATCGCCCAGCAGTTGCAATGATCCCAGAGTATCAGCAATACTTTGTTGAGCACAGGCTCTGGATCATGCTCCGTAAGTTTGTGTTGTCTCGCTACCTGGCGTACAAGGGCCGACTTGAATCACAGGGGGTATTGAACCCTTTCCAGGGTGAGAACTTCAATCAACTCCCAGGCGCCACTCCCAGCAATACCTCAGCAGCTTTCTGGGGGTGCAGCGGCTCTGCGGAGCCAAATGGTTACATTTTCTCGAACACAGCTTTAGTGTATACCATTCAACTGCTTCGGTATCTCAGCACTTGGGAAGCCTCGATCCTACTTAAACTCTGTGGTAAGGAACCTTGACACGAGGTCTGAGTACTCCGTCTTGTAAGATAAAGAGTGCCAGAAACACAAACGTCTGAGAAATTTATCTGCATGAAAAGAGAATACCTCCACGAACAACGCTCCCTCCACCAGGCTCGGCAAAAATACCAGCATCGATAGTATCGATACTTGCCCCATATTTTAATTATTATTTAATTATTCTTAGTTACTATTATTTTATATGACTTAAAAATTAAAGATTTATAAGTATTAAGATTGCTAATAATTTGGTTTAAATAAATATATGAAATAACTAAATCTTTAATAGAAATATTAATATTTATTAAAATCGTGATTTTATGAGTTTTGCGATCCCAATAAGCTTATCGCTAACTTTTTAGTGTGTAGTCCCTAAATTTTAGGCAGTTTATCGCTAAATTTATAGGCCCAAGGCCCCTAAATTTTGGCGCAAGTTTAGCGATAAGGTATCGATACCAAAATTTCTGGTATTTTTGCCGAGCCTGCCCTCCACGAACAACGTTACCGACACTAGGAAGAATCCTATAGCCATAACACAGTTCGCAACTTCGTCGATAGTCCCTGGAAGATTAGCTTTATATAAAGCGATCGCGAAAGATAGAGTTAGACAAGATCCGGCGGAAAAGATCTCTATTGAAAGTCTACTTAACGGAACTCCATTGGACTTCCAGGGAGCAGGTGGATGGACACTTTACTTTACGCCTACTCTAGAGGTCGCGGAACACTATCGAGAGTCTTGCCTAGCTCGCCCACCTTCCTAACTCAGAATTTGACAACAAACACTGCAATGACAGCAATAATCAATCGACTTTCTTAATACTTTTAGCATTGGTATCTTCCCTAACAGATTTGAGTTTTTCAATCGTACCATATCTTCTGATACACCGGATGTCTGAACCATGGTAGCCTGAGCACTTCATCTACGTCGGTAGTGTTCTCGAGGTAGTAGCGCGAATGTTCCACCAGTTACATTAACCCTTCGAGGGGAACTCGTGGAATGATTTAAAGAGACCGAGCTCGTATGCTCCACAACTATGACTCATAGGACATCAAACATGAGGGAGCATACATGTTCTAGGAGTTTGGTGTATTTGCTTGGCATACGTCTGTATATTCCTGATCATTAGAGCTGACATCTAGAAACACAGATTCTCTCCTTAACTGTACCTTTTTCTCTCACACCCGGCTGCTACTCTTACCTGCTCCTTCCTTTCTCAACGTTTCCAATTCTTGCTCTCTTCTTTCCTTCGTGTGGAGTCACATCTGAGGCTCCTCGTTTACCTCCAGCCTTCTTAGGAGAAGATCTCGACTCGTCTACCTCACGTCCGCCTCCCGATGCACCATCCGCCTCCTCGGTCTTTTCTTCCTTGCTGATGTCGCCCTTCTCCGACCTCATATTCTTACATAGCCTCTTCTCCAATGCACTTACCGCCTCCTACTCAAAAAACCTCTCGCTCTCCGGTTGATCATCAAGCTGCATATCCCAGACACTTACCCAATGAGATTCCCACAAAGAAACCTCTCTCACCCTAATCTCCAAATCCTTCAATCCGGTACCCGTCAAAACATCCAGTGCTTTGACAGGACCACTCTCCATCCGCCCATCCTTCGTATTCTCACTTACGCCAATACCGAGCTTGTGCAAAGAACGACACTGGCTCAACATTTCACAAGCCCATTCGTAGACCTTCTGATGCGGCGTGGTCCAACGGCTCGGAATACTTCCTCGCAACCAAAAGCTGATCCTCTGCACTTGTTGCCGACGGAGAGGTCCAATCATGTAAAGGTATCGGTAGAGATTGTACGCGTTAGTGAAGGAGAAATCTTTGGTCCTGTAGTAGAAGGGCACGACTTCCGCGTAAAGACCTTGACAAGTGCGTGCTAGTGCGAGCACGGTTTCGTGTATTTGGAACCTGGACCTGCCGTGTTCGTGGTCCGCAATTGCTCTGAAGATCACATCGATGTTGGGGTGGGTGGGGGCTGTAGGTCAACTCGCGGATCTCGAGTGGAAGGTGCAAAAAAGGACATGTTTGTTCATCTGGGGATGAAGTGAAGAGATTCTCGATGTTGAATTGAGGCTGCGACATTTTGGATGAGTGTGTCTTTGTATCTGATGACCGGTTTGAGGTTGATAGAATGATTAAGGTTTTGGCATTGGGGATTTTGAGGAAGATAAATTTATATTTGACATAGCTCAGCGTCACTTTATCTGCCTCCCTTTATTCACTTAACTGGGTAACCTCAAGGAGATTGCCCTTGGCACAATGAGCTATCAATTTTAATATATTCTCGCCCTTCACATATAAGTGAATGTGATCCAAAGTGAAGACAAGCTAGAGCCTCATTCTTGATATATTGCACCCATCCTCTACATAACTTTCTATAAACACCTTTCCCAAATTCACCCGTTACTTAGCAGTGGTTTCCGGCTCTTTCACGGAACTTTACATGCCCCTCAAGTACCTCCGCCGTACCACAGCCACAATCGAATCCAGCATAGCTCACCATGATAAGAAAATGTTCAAGGATAACATGACACACTTCCTCAAAGATACTAGTGAGGCAAAACGTAATTGCAAAACAAATAACAAACGTCAATAGACGGGTGAAAAGTGAATGATAGAAATGCTTCATGCCATCTCTGCCCTCACACCCTTCGCTCCTCCAAACTCAAAGATTACTAATGCTTTACTATGGATGTTGAAATTTCAGTGTTCATCAAGGGGTGGTATATTTTACCACAGAGTAACCAAGAGTTTAACTTCTCCTTGCCTTCTCACCAGATGCAGCGGTATTGGGATATGTCTGAAAAGAAAGCCTCGAGAGCTGAGCGGTGATATTATATATTGCTTGAAATGCGACTCAGTATGTTTGATGGCTGAAGGAGAGAGAGGAGTGGAAGTGGATTGCAAATTCAATAAGCTTGAGGACTCTAAAGATCGCGAGAAATATAGCCAAAAGGGACTGTACTTGAATATCCTAGGAACATGCTGAATCCGAATGCTTTGGAGTTCCAAGAAAACCCCCTCCTTTGAAATCCTTTCCCTAACCCTAAAATGTTTTCTTATTAGCAGCAATAGTAGCAGTGGCGGTAGGGGTGATGGGCAGTTAAACACTGGTAGGCGGATATGTTGCCATGCAATATAAATGAGCAAGAAAGAAACTTTGGAATACAGTCTTTGCGCGATCCTCTTCACTCCTTCTCAAACACAAGAGTCAGCCAAAAACGCAACATCGAAACGAATAAGAAATGACAACCGCTCAAAACACAGACAAAAAACCGTTAAAAAGTAAATGACAGCGGGCCACAAATATCGTCTTCCATGATTTTGCTGGCTACCGGAACGCTGCCGTTCTTTGCGCTGTTGACAATTGATTTCAAGTTGGGTGTGTATACCAGGAAGTCCGGGTCGTTTAGTAAGTTGATCATTGTGCTGGTTGGCCTGTAGGTGTCCAGGATATCGATACCACTTCCCTCATCGCTTTCATCCTCGGTAGTATCGTCGGCGGCCGAGTACCGTAGACCCGGCGGTACGTGCTATCTAACTCCGCATTGGTAGACATTTGTGATGTCCATTCGTCGTCGTCCTTCCACTCCCCTTTTAAAAATAATAGCGTGAGCTGAAACACAACTACGAGACGATAAGTGTGCAGTGATAACGGCCGCAAAATGGCAAAATTTAGGCTAAAAATAAAAAAATACAACAAGTTCCGGCTGAGGTTTGCAACTATTGATTCTTTCAAATACTAGTATAGAAGTGCGGAATGTCGGAGTTGCATTGTTCGTTTAGAGGTGGGGAGAATGTCCAGAAAGTGAAGCAAGATTTGGCCGCTTGGCTGGAGTCTTTGGCGCCCGCTTCGTGAGTGGTAATGACTCCGTTGTTTGTGTGGAAAAGGGGGATGGTGGTTGTCTAACGTAGCGCAGCTCGTATGGCGAGAATCTCGTGGAGGCGTTAACTGAGGTATTCAGGGCAAACATAAGAGCCGGTAGCAGGTCGTCCCAGTTCGACTGGTCGAATTTGCCAGCAATTGCACAGCGCAAGGCGTGAACGATCGTCTGGTTGGTTCGTTCTGATTGACACTGCAAAGGGAGCAGGGTAAGGCTCTTCTGGCAAGATCGATGGTCTATTCCAAACAATGTTGCCATCCGATGTGTCAACAATAGTAGTCCAATCAATGCGTTTTTGAATGACTGGGGAGATAACGGAGCCAGTTGTGGCCTGAATGGTCTTGACAAGGAGAAGCATCAACTTCTTGTCGTCCCGTGGCATAACGTGCTCCGGTAACATTTGTAAGATAAACGAGCCTATGGGGATCTCGGCCATAGCGCGACTCATATTAAGCCTGAAGCGCTCCTCTGAGGTCGCATGATCTACCAAGTCGTGTTGTAGCTTGATAAGCATAACTCCCAGGTCTGCCATGAAGAATGACACTGGTTAGCGGGTCTCGGCATCGGGCTGCTTGGAAGCTAGCCAGCGTGTTAATAATTTGGTCGGTATGTCTGATTAGCCCTTTACGGACCGTCAAAGCTGCTTCTGCCCATTCGGCACCTGTCTCGTATGCCGCTCCTGCAGCAGCAGCAGCTAGCGCGGCGTGGCTGAACATTTCAAATGTCGGGATGTTGGCAGTATATACTCGGGTGGGTACCATCGCCACGATTTGGCCACTTCTGCTTGAAGGCTTTCCCCTTCTACCTGTACACAGCACTGTTGAAGACGACCTTGCCTGGTTGCAGTGAGGGGTGGAAATAGAGTATATGTAGAAGAGTAGAAATGTTGGGGCGAATGACAGCCGTTTGAACTTTGACAGCAAGTCGTTTTAGCCCATCTTTTCCCCTCCTTTGTTTATTCCTTGGACCGGAGGTAAGCCTTGAACTCATCGGCAACAGCATGTTCCGCTGACACAAGGAGTAGTGGAATGGTCCCCTGGTAACCAGGTTGGTAGTCGACAGCGTAGAGGCCAGATGTGAGAGCCTTGACGTAGGCCTCTTCCTTGATGGCGACAAACGGAATAATCGCGACGGTCATGTACGGGGCAGGGTCACAGAGACAGGGTACGAGGTAGGCCAGGGACTTTCCACCAGCAGTGGGAAGAACAAATACTAGATCCTCAAAAGGTACGCTTTCAATATACCAAAATGGTTGCTGGAAAGACAGGAATATGGAAAGCTTGAGTGAGGAAGTCTAGCTTGCCTAAACAGAACTCTTCTACCCGCAGTTCTAGAACATTTTTGGCAGTTGAGGGAAGAGGGGAAATGGGAATGGGAGTATATATACTAGAGGGAGAGGTTGGAACTTACGAAATGAAGGTTTGATAAGTAATGAAAAACAATGAGTGAGTGGGGTTTGATCCGAGGACCAGGGTGGGAGTAGAGGTGGGAAGGAGAACCTCCCTTCTCCACTTCTCCTAACCGACGCAGCAAAACTCCTGCATCTTGACCCATAGACCCATGTCAGGCGCTTTGAATGTCGAAGCCAACACTTTCGGAAGTCTTGGAGATCCCACGCAAGCGAAGACAAACTCACCCGCATGAAGCGGAACTTCGTCATCAACGCAGTTTCGAAGATCTAGGGGCATCTACCCAGGGCTCCAACTTCACCTCCCAATACGGAAGAAGAATACCGCAAAGCCAAAATCGACACGCCCGAAATCAATGAGAGCAGATTTCCGCCTGGAATACCTGCTAGGTCTGCACCAGGGAAATCAAGGCCGGTAAAAGCGAATGGACAGAAACTGGTGGAACGACATCCAAGCAGTGCCGATTTTCGACCCGGAACCTCAGGAACCGGACTGGAGACGACTATTCGGAGTAAATACCCGGAACGAATTCCACCCTGACCTCTCATGGGCGGATTCTCAATGGTCGGATCATGCTACAGGAGTCGGCATTCTGGCTATCAAAGCCGGAAAGGTTACCCAGAAAACAGCGGCAAATTTCGTTTGCAGTTTTCACGGCGGAAGGAAAGCTCTTGGAGATGAGGAAGAATATCGGCCGACCATTCCTGGGCCCAGACAAATTACCTCTGGTGATTCAAGGGATAGTAATGTGCGGTGACCGCCCGGAATGGAAGGACAAGGTCGGAGCCTGGTCCATGGACGATTATCACCTAGCACCAAACGGAGAGAAATGGGCCTCCAGAATTCGGAATCCTGGGGAACTGGAAGGGATGTTGATAGGAAACGATACGAGATTAGAAATGATGGGTTGAAAGGTGTATTTACGTTGAGAACTCGGAAACTGACACCAAGAAAAGCGTGACAGCAAAGCTTATCATCCCGTTCCTTGGCAACAACAACAACAACAACAACAAGAACCAGAAGTCAATAATCTCCCAGTCTGCGAGCTAGGACCTCGCGCAAGGAAACCCGAACGGAAACGCAGGGTGTGATATCGAGGGGAAGGCCCGAGACATGAAAGCGCTAACAGTAAGACACCACTCTGTGCATCTCTGCGCTTCGGATTCTCGTCGCGGAAGGAGAGAAGGCTTTATATTTTCTCGAGGCGAGGGCGGCCAGGTTCCGGCCTGAAATAAAAAGAAAAAAGGCGAGCGATGATTGAGTAGGATTCGGATTTCAAGCAGCGAGGATGGGCAGACAGACATAAATTGACGCCTTCCGCTAAATTTCTCAACAGAGCGCTGAGACAGTGGCTGATCTTGAAATTTGAAAATGGGTTGGCATTCAGGGGCTCGCGCTCCTTACACCGCCACTTTTGCTCCAGCGAGAGCCCACCGCCTGGAACCGTGGTCAGATGGGTACACAGGTCTCGGAACTGGGAGGGGGAGTTCAGGGGATAAAAGAGCCAAGAAGACGCCTTCCATCCGATGGTTCGTCTGATTTCTTGCCGTCCGAGCTGCTGTCACGAACCGTCTCAGCTATCTGCGAAGAGTAAACGGTGGCTGACCTCAAAAAAAGGGGCCGGGAAGGAGGTGGGGGGAGTGTCTCTTCCGCAAGGGTATCCGAATAAGTTCAAAGTGGCGAGTAGTTGACGATCTCTGCGCTTTGTGGACCTGAACTGTGCGCTGTCTGAGGGATTCGAAGTGACTCGTGAGGTTTTATAAAGAGAGAGGGAGGCGAGGAGGTTGAGAACGAGGTAGGTAGTTGAATTGGGTGAATGCTATGGAGGATATGATAATCGGAAGGCTTGGAGTGATTGCTCTCTGGTGTGACCGCTGGGAGTGAATGGAAATGATGTGTTTTAGCTGCAGCAGGCTATCTTGACTTGGCTGTTGTGAGCTTAAATGAAGTAGATGAAGGATGAATCTCATCAGGTGAGCTTGACCGAATCCTTGAATTACAGGGTGAAAAAAGTGTGGTAAGCAGAATGCTGGAAGGTCATGCTTGTATTGTATGTTCATCTCCCAGGTCAAGCAGCAAGCAAAACCTGCCCAGGCTCTTTCTCTCTCATCTATGTACAAGCCACAGGACTCTATCTATGACCCGTGCATTAGCAAGCACACCCCATTCAAGTTCTGGTGCTCCTTTTTCGTTCGTTCCGCCAAATAGGTATTCGTCGACCTCTGTACAATCCAACTCTCGTCCCCGCTCCGCCTAAGGGTTTTATAATACACAAGGGAATCGAAAGCGCAAGCCCGATTCCATTCCATTCGCTGGCTCCAGTCCCGAAGAAAATAGAAAGGGAAAGGTGCCAGACTGGTTGCAAGGAAATCTGGAATGCAAATGCCCAAGGTTCGCTCAATGATCCCGTCCGTAGCCCTTTTGAGGCCCCAAGTCCATTGTAACGCCAGAGCCCGCCGGAAAAGTGGCGTGACATGCAACCTGTAAGTGTATTACGTGCAAAGAAAGTGTCGTTTCGGTCGTGTTCGTGATGAAAAAGGAAATCTCTAATGAGGGTTCAGTCATCAGCGTGATCAGGGTTGGTTGCTCGAAGGATCGGTCCTTGGTGAACGACTCGTCTCGAGTAATCGTGATCGTCGCGGATTGTGTTCAGACTCTCTCGGCTCTTGTTGTCTCCACTACGTTGATAGACCGGTGCGAATGGATCTAGTCGTGGATCGACAGGCATCAATCTGCTTCTTCTCGAGCCAGGACCGTCTCCTGGCTCCCATGTTTCTACCACTTGTCTACCGTCGGTACCAAGAACATAACGCGAGTTCTCGCTCATGGTCCTCGAGGGAATTGGACCTCCAAGACCCGCAGTGCTTCCTCTCCTGCTGGCGTTGTTGAATTCTTCAGCTTCCAGCTTGCGCTTTCTCCTGAAATATAACCAAAGGAGGGCGGTGACAATGGCAATTACGGCCACCAGACCAATAGTCAGACCCACTGCACCTCCCGTTCCCAATCCACCACTACTGCTCTTCTGACTTGTCCCACTTTGCGAATTTGCAGGTGCGGTCGGTGCAATGGTGATCGTATGGACTTGGCCAATGGTTGTGAAGACAGAAATGATGGGTGTAGCCGTCTCGGATGTGGAAGCTTGTTTGTTGGTAGACTGAAAATGATTAGCAATGAGCGTTTGGATAGAACCCATGATTCAAAAGCCCCCATATAAATATTGAACCAATGAGAAGAGCATACAGGTAATGAAGTCTCGGACGAAGAGGAAGAAGTAGAAGAATCATCGCCAGAAGAAGAGCTCGGAGTGGCAGAAGATGTTACCTGTTCCTCAAAGTCAACATGGCCGCAAGAGCAAGCATGACGACAAGAAGTAACAGTGCAGAGTGGAGGCGAAGCAAGAGGGCGCGGGGTAACAGACTGTACTAACCGGAGCAGCAGTTGTCGAAGAAGCTGCAGAGCCATCGAGCCCACCAGCACCTGCGGTACCCGAGGGACTTACAGACAATTCTACGTAAGTGAAGTGTCCATTCCCAGCCCCACAGTATTCAAATGGCCATCCAGGACACGGAGTTGAGCAGCCTTGCGTCAGGTTGCCGCCGGTGGGAAAGTAGTTTGAGCACCAGCACCCATCATTCTGGAGGATTGCGAAGGCGTATGAGACGCTATTGATATCTGGATGTTGAACTCCTTGGCAGAACAGAGAACACGCTCCATGTGATTGGAATTGGGTGGTATCTGAAGCCATGTAGTTAGCAGGGATCTCTGCGAAGAAGTGATATGATGCTTACTTTTGCTCATGCTCGAAGTATTAATCTCGGAGCAGAGAACAGTCTGTGCAGAGGCATGGGATAAAAGACCGAGAAGGCAGATGTAGAGCACACCGAGTACCATACGGCCGTTCCATCGATGTGTCGACATCTTTGCTGGTGTTGTTCCGACGTGCTGGGGGAACAGATCGTAGATGTAGACGGAATGTGTCTCAGTCGTCGCAAATGACGAAGGACAACAGGATTGTTGGTCGGAGAAGGGAGACCGCACGGGAGATATCAATCAAGGTGTCCCATTGAATCATCAGCAGGTGAATGTCAGAGGGCAATCACGGCCAACATGTCACCACCGCGGTTCGTTTGTCGTTGACTCGAAGCTTGCGAGGTGAGGAAAGACGGTGACACTTCGAGAACAATTCGTTCGGATTGCGGAAGGGGTTGCTGCCGTGGAGGAGGTAATAAACTGCCTCAGCGCCTCGAGGCTAGCCTAGCCGTGCTGGTCCTCTTCTGGTGGGTTGACGGGCTGCGTAGTGTGCAGGAGGCTGGGCAGACGCAAGATCCGAGTGTTGAGTGCTCTCGACTACTGGTGCAAGCGACGGCCACCCCTTGCTACCTGCAGACGCACAGCTCGAACAATTTCCAGTGCTGTGATCGACTTCTCTCTGCGTGGGCGGTAAAGTTATGGCATTGAGAAAAACAGCATGGAATGTGAATAAAATCTAAGATCTACGGAGTAGAAACAAAGAAAGGGAGAAGCGAGCTCGCGGGCTCGGGAGTCGGGGGGGCAGTCTTGGCAAGGTTCCTTAAGGCGGCGCTGCACCTTGCACCTGCACCAGCACCTCCTTGGCCGGCCGGCATGCAAATTGGCCTTTGCCCATGGTCACCCCTGCCAGAAAGGCGCAGCGCTGTCCTTCATTGAATCATTGACGGGGGCACATCAAGAGCCGACCACTTCCACTCCTCCGTACTGACTGCAGTCTGCGGTCTGCAGTCTGTCCCACAACATGCGCCGAACCAAAAGGCCCGTTTCGCTCATTTCTTCATCTCCATGCTCTCTGATTGGCCTGCTTTGTCCCGAAGTATTCGCTTCCCAGTCCGCTTTAGGAAAAGAAGAGGCTATCTCAGGGCCAGTGTGCTCTCCGTTCGTCGTCGTCGTCGTCATTCGCAGCTCCGGGGATTGTGTGCTGTGGGGACTGGCAATGCTTGTTTTTTCTCAAACTAGACTGCAGTTGAACACACCACCAGCACACTTTCGTATTTGCCCAGCGGGTATCATGTGAAGGCGGCGATACGGCAGTGCAGCCAGTGCTGACCTCGTACCGCTGGCCTTCTCTGCCGTCCACAACACCACAGCGTGAAAAGTATCGCGAGATTCCGAGAGTCGTCGACTCGTCTGCCCTTCCCCGCAGATACGACGTCGCAGGCAGCTGTTTCAACACTCGCCCAACAGCCAGTCAGATGCGCTGACGCCGCAAGCGAAGAACCGGGCTCCCGCTGGCGATCCATCGTCATCGCTGCAATGGTTTCCACTTTTCGGGAGATTGAGATTTCCCAAAGTCAATTTCAAAAGCCTCAAATTCCCCCAATTTGTCATAGTGTGGCATGTGGGCGGTGCGTTGAGACCGCCATCGCTGCTTTGTGCCGTGGATCAGCGGTTGCCGGATCCGTGACCGTAAGAACGCCACCCCACCAATAATGCTTCAGCACCTCAGCGCTTCAGCCTTCACCGACCTCACGCCCACGCCTCACGCCTCACACCCTCCCTCGTCCTTCGCAACTACTTCACATGGACTTTTGAGTTTGCCATCTGGATAAATTCACGCAGACGGCGGAATTCATGACGAGGACCAGGTATTTCGTCTCTTCGTTTCAAGAAATCAAGGCTTTCTTATCTCTTTCTTCCCCATGGGAAATTTACACCCGGAACGATGGGTATCCTGAAAGTATCCCGGCTTGTGCATGTTCGCTGCATGCCCTTCAAGCGGCGACGACAAACCGGATGTGGTGAGCTGATGAACCTGAGTGCCAGGAAACATCAGATGGAGGTTACTCCAAGTTGCTAACTGCGCGATACTGTATTGACGTCAAAGAGACGGCTCCTGTTGCACGACGGGCTTGTGATAAGATATCTCCTGAGCTTTCTCTCGCTGAAATACATGCACGGTACATTCGAATTCGGGAATACCTGTACAACGTCAATCCCCTGCACGCCACAACCCGATGGAATGCAGATTGGCGTCTGCAGCTGGATTCCCCGCGATCCTTCCAAAGCACTTGAAACACAAATCAAATATTCAAGTGAGCCGCGAGATCCCCAAAGAACTCAAATTCAAAAGATTTCTGCATGAACTGTTGAATTTCAAGCTCGTGTTGCTCTTTTGTTGAACACGAACTGAGCATCTGTTCCTGCAGTAGCTTTTCACATGACTTTTGTCCCCTGTACACATCTATTTTTGGATGAGCGAATGAGGCCTGTCGCCTTTCAACGTGGGGTCTCAGCCTTGCGAATTCTTTTTTTCAGCCTTCTGTTCTTCAACGTTACAATTCGATGAGGTTGAGAGACATTGACGATATCTACCCCAAATATTGTTTCTTTCACTCCTAAATCAATACATCACGAATCCATTCCCGCTTCCACCCCCACCAAAGACGTATGAATCCCACACCATTCGGGCGTTGCGTGTGGGGAGCTTGAAAGTGCCATTTCCACCTTCTTCCCCCCGCACATCCTGTGACGGAAGGCCCAGTAACTCGTCTCCTTCACAATACCTCTCATCTGGCCCAACCTCGCCCCAACCTTCTCGCTCTCTTCAAACATTTTCACCCTCTCCTCTCGGGTGCTACACTGCTCATCAACCAACCTCTTGAACCTCTTCAGCTCTTCAACAAGCACACTGAACCGATCAAAATTCGAGTCTCCACTTTCCGTCTCGCCCGCAAAGAAAATCTCCATAGGAGCTTACCATGGTAGCAGTCATGTCCTGCACCTCTCTTTCTCTTCCTCTCCAAACGTTCTTTCCTTGCCAGTGCTCAAACTCATCGCCGTACAATTCCTTGCATAGATTCTTATACCGCGACTCGAAACAGTATTCAAACCCGTGCTCCCCAATTTCATACCCGTCTTCCGTTTCCTCAACTTCATCTTCCTCCAACTTCCGCTCTCTCCTGCGCCTTCTCCTTCGTCTCAGAGCCAGAGGCAGAGTTCAAATATAGATCTAAAGTCTTCATATACCCCAATTAAAACAGCGCTACATCAGCTGCTAAATCACCCGCATGTACAACGTTGTTGCCGGCTGAAATTATGCTCTCTAACTCCAACGATCCCCATCTTTCCCGCCGCGCTTTCTCGAGAAATCTTCTCCTAATACAGACTCCGACTCTCACGAGCGGCTCTTGGAGTCGAAGTTTCCGGCGTAGTCGAGCGTTGTCTTCTTTCAAACTGGCATTGTCACCCCCTCCCTCAAGTGGAAGTTCTGCTCCCTCAAGTGGCCATTCTCCTCGCGCAGACAGTCAACTCGATTTCTCCAACAAGCATTCTCTGCGCTTGATCGGGCGCTCTCCTCCTTCAATTGTGCATTCTCTTCTTTCAACCGCTCGTTTTCAATCCTGAGCCGAGCACTCTCGATTTTGAGGAGAAGGAGGTGGGATCTAGATGTTTCTTTGCGTTTTCGTTCCGTGATACAGCGGTGAAGGTCAGGATGCGATGGTGATCCCTTGTTGGAGAGGAGAGGCGACTTGGTAGGGCGATATGTCTTGGAGAGGAAAGACGATTTGGGCAGGGCGAGGAGAGGCGGCAAGGGTTCTGTGGGGATAGATGGTAAGGGTTGGGTGGTGGCGTTAATTCTGCCATCTTGAAGCCCCCCCTCTATTCTCTTTCGTAAATCGTAAAATATATTATGTGAAGATTAATTATTGCAGAGATTGTAAGTTCTTGACTAGATGAAAAGGATCTATTTCATTTTAGGATCTTTCAGGTGGTGGAAGGATCATTGAAAATATGGGGCATTGAAATGTTGACTGAGGATATAATCTGAGTGCCATCGCGATCCAGACTGCCCTCCCTCATCCGCACCCTCAGCTCACAATTTCGGTCCTTCCCCCCCGCTCCCGAAATCATCTATTCCAATCTCAGACGTGCACAAAATAAACGTATCTTTCAGACTAGGCACTCGATACTTCTGATTCACAGCTTGGTAGTCCTGAGATGCGAGCATATCTGCAAAATGCAGGATAGAAGGGTAGTGCGCGAGCGCTACTTCGTCCCATGCTTCGCCATCCTCTCCTCCTGCGTCGTGGACCACACTCCCAACAATCTTTGCGTTTCCACCGCGACGAGAGCCAATGGATTTGGAAAACTCTGCACCGTACTTGAGATATCCTTCCTTTTTACCTGGCTGGAAAGCGAGGAGATTCAGCATCGATACTGCGCCTTGGCCTTCTGAGGATTGACTGAAAGTTTGGATCCATTCTCGCAACTCGCGACTTAGTTCTAGACCTTGTGCTGAAGTTGCAATTCGCGGTTTGGACAGTGATCCGGTGAGAGGCGGGATATCGCCTTTCTCGGGGTGCAAGAGACGGTGGTTCCTTGAGTGGAAGTCCACGAGAAGGCGGGACGGAACGCCTGCGTAGACTGTCCATTGATGTTGGATTAAATTTTGGAGAGAGGTGGGGAGAGGGGTGGTGGAGGGTACGATGAGCAGGATGTCCCAGTGGATTTTCTGTGCTAGGAGCTCTGGGGTTGAGAGGGAGGTGGGGAGGATGATCCAGCGGATTACCCGGGAAACAACGAGGGGTTTGAGTGTTGAGGAGTGAGAATGGAGGGTATGGAGGAAGGCGGGGATGGTCTTGGTTGCGGGGTGGAGAGACAAAAGGTGGATTGCGCAGACCGGCATCTTGATGGATGAGGGCTGCAGTGAAGAGAGGCAAGAAACGAGGCCAACGCCTTGGAAGTGCAAAGAGAAGGGACTTCTGGACGACTGTGAGATTTCCCAAATGATATTACAGTACAATTGAGGCTGGAGAGAGAATAGTTCGATGCGCTCGCATTATGGAGCTTCCCCAGCTACCCCACACTTCACCAGCCGTAGTGATGCGTAATCCGGACCGAGGCCAATTCCGCGGGAGAACGTCTTGAAGACAGCACACTTTAGCGCTCCTGTTGATCGCCGTAATCAATAGCTTCACCAATCACAACCACAATCTTACAGCTCGGAAAGCAAAGATCGTTTCGTTCGCGATGTTCCAGAAATCTAGACTTGGCTTCACATGCTAATTTCACATGCCCCGCCAAAGATGGCCATCACCATGGCAACGTCGCGCCCACAAAAAGTGGCGTCAATGACCCCTGAACACGCGGGGGTAAGCTCCTTGATTGGACCGCACAGCATCCAAGCACCCCGGAAGCGATCTGCGTGGCGCTTGTTTACCCTGGGTGAGAGCTCTCAAGGCCTCCCCCGTGGCCTCTGCGTTTTCGAAGCTTCACGTCGTCAAGATCTGCACGGTCGAAGAATTGATTGTTCTGGTACGCTCTGGATTGCTTCGAGTCTAGGTGAAAGCTGTCGAGAGAGCTGCGCTCTGCTTTAGAGAGCTGGATATCGAAACCCAAGCCACGAGAGACGGCGATAATGCGACCAAATACGAAATCGGCCGGACGACGAACCCTATAACGCCGCTCTTAATTCCAATCGACAACGCATCATGAGCTACCATGTCACAATTGTCCTATGGACATTATTACTCCATCTCCTGGCCATTGTTCATGCTCAATCTCTGCCATATAATCCCACGACCATACTTCGCCCACGGTTCTCATCTCACCAACAGGATCTCGCATATGTCTTCCTCCAGAGCTCTGGTTCACATCAACTCGCATCTCTCAATATATCCTCGACCATATCAACATCGAATCTATCCCTTGTAACGATTACTCCGAGTCTGCCCTTCCTGACAGATGATAGCATCGCATTTATACCAACAATCTCCTCCGCCGATGAAATATCCGTATATTCCGGCTCCTGCTCGGAATCCAAAAGCTCCGCAGTATGGAGATATACGCCGTCAAATACAAGTGCTAGTGGGAGTGGCACATGGGAACAAGATACAACAAAGACAGCTAGCGATGTGACATCTGCTGCTCTCCCAGGGCCTGACTTCCTCTCCAAGGCATTCAGCTTCTCCACCATCGTCGAAACCAATGCTTCTCAGAGCAGTATCTATGTCTTCGGAGGCATGTGCCCAACCTCATCAGCCACGACTCCAACATGGCAATCATCAGCATCATACTCCAACCAGATGCTCCGCCTCGCCCCGACCATCACCTCATCCACTTCCTCGACCTCCCGCACAACCTATACTCTTGGTATCACATCCAGCAGAGCTGCACCAATCGCCGAAGCAGGCTTCACGATAACGGGGTTGACTCCCACATACTCGAATGGCTCTGGGGTAATGACACAACAACAGAATTTCGTCTTGCTTGGGGGTCACACACAATTAGCATTCATAAACATGAGCCAAGTTGCGGTCTGGAGTCTTCCAGAAGAGAGCTGGAGTTTCGTGACGGTGGAGTCTCCAGTCGTCTCGAACGGTAATACAGAACTTGCGATCAAAAGCACCGTAATAAGTGTGGATAGTAGATCTGGACATACCGCAGTTTTGAGCGAGGATGGATCAAAGATTATTGTTCTCGGAGGCTGGGTTGGTGATGTGAACCAAGCCGCCGACCCACAACTTGCTGTCTTGAGCCTTGGAACAGGCTTTGGAGGCAATGGGAATTGGCAGTGGGAGGTTCCAACGCATCAGCCGTCTGGTGGTGGAATTTATGGCCATGGGGCTGTGATGCTTCCTGGGAATGTCATGATGGTACTCGGCGGATATAATATATCTGCCTCGAGTAGCTCAAAAAGAGCAACGGGCTCTTCGACTCCAGCAATGTTCTTCAACGCAACGAGCATGCAGTGGGTGTCTAATTACACCAACCCATCGTATGTGACTGCTACTGCAAGTAATGCAGCTAGTGCGTCGTCTTCATCAAAATCCAATTCAACAAAAGTTGGTCTGGGAGCTGGATTGGGTCTTGGTCTCGCTGCTACCATTGGTGCACTACTATTGTGCTTCTGGTATAATCGACGATTAAAGCGCAGAAGAAAGGAAGCGAGGGAGGACGATCTCAGAAATCTGAGTATCGGTGCTTCGAATTTCTACTCTCCCCGGACCAAAATGGGTGAAAGGCGGAGTGGGTTCCCATGGTCTAATGGCGGTTGGAATGGAAGCAATTCCAACGAACCAGCCTTTGACTCGACCAGTGCCGTGGCTGGATATGAAAACCTTCATACTGATGTCCATAGTTTGGGGGACGCTTCATTGGTTCCACAACCACCGAGACAGATTCCAAGGAAGCCTCTGCATTCAAGAAGTGCTCGTGGAATATATCAACCTACGCCAACTTTCGATTTCAACGCCGCAGGTAGCCATGGACGAGGGGCAAGTCTGGGAACTGCTGGACCGATACATCCTATATACGAAGCAGACGAAGAAGATCATACTCTTTATAAAGCTGAAGACGTGGGTGTTGCCATTGGTGAACCATCATCCAGAGGACCTTCACCAGAGAGAAATCGCCACTCCGACCCATTTAAAGACCCCCCAGCTGGCAATCCCACAGCTATTCGTACCCAAACACGCACCCCAGACGCAGAATCCATTGCACACTCCCGGGAACGAGAGATCCAGGAGTGGGTCTCGGATTGGGCAGCAGCAGACGTACTCCTCAACTCCCAAATTCGCACCCACTCCAACGCCGGCCGTCTGTCACCCACACGGCGAGCGCAGCTCATCGCAGCTAGCAACGCAGCTTCCATCTCTGGAGAAGACGAGAGCGGCCGCACAGCAAGCAATCTCTCTGAACGCAGCGTCGCCATCTCCGGCTTCACCATTTCCCGGTCGAGCTCCCAAGGCCGCTCAAGATCGGACTCGCTTCGCGGCTTCATCACGGGAATGAATCCCTTCACATCAACAATCCTTTCGACAACAGTAGGACCAAGCACAAACATCAGTCCAGTCTTCGATGGTCCTGGTCCTGGCCCTGGTCCTCTTGGACCTAGAAATCCTCCAAGAAGCGCGGGAAGCACGAGTGGTACGAGCTTCAACACCGCGCATACAAGTTTCCAAGCCTTGCAAGAGCAAGGCGAGTCTTTGCTCCCCAGGCCAGGTGATGAACTTTCAACAGGAGACTACTCACCAACCCGTTCCCAGCCCGACTCTTTGCCCGGCAGTCCATCGAAGAGTAAACCACCTATCGGTCTCGGTAAAGGCCGCTCACAAGGCTGGCTCGGCAGCCTACGGCGGGTCTTGGTCGGTGGAGCTTCTGGGAATACTGGTCCGGATTCGCCAAGTTATGACACCAGAAACAACAGTCCTACGCCCCCTTTCAATTACTCCGCTATGTCTTCGGGTGGGGCCGGGCCCAGAAGGACAGTCAGTGCTGGCGCGACCTTATGGAGACGGAAACAAGGGAAGGGGGACTGGGAGGATTCTGCAGATAATAACAATAACACACTGCGGAGCACCGGGCGGAGTAATACCATTACAGGCTCTCTGCCTCGCGGCATCACCAGCGTAGAACCGTCAGCGGCAACAGATGGAGGAGACGAGAGTGACGATGAGTGGGACATCGAGCGCGCGGTCGAGAACCGCGTCGTGCAGGTTATGTTCACTGTCCCCAAGGAGAAGCTTCGGGTGGTTAATCACGATTTCGAGGAGGAGAGGAGTGAGGTTGGGAGTTTGAGAGGGGGGTCGATGAAGAGTAAGAAGGGGAGTGGGAGGCGGAGCGTCAAAGACCTCTTCGGAATAAGTGAGGAGGTCAGGATTGATGAGAAGGAGGAGGAGGAGGCGGCGGCGAGTGAGCCGCTGCTTGAGATGGATGAGAAAGAGGAGTTGAGGGAGAGAGAATTGAGAGAATCGCCGAGAGCGAAAGAGAAGGGCAAAGGCAAGGTGCTTGAGATTGTGGAGAAGATCGAAGGAAGGAGTCCCGATCATTCGCCCGTCCGCTTTTAGCTCTCTCCCAAGCTTGGATTTGATTTTGTATATAGTGGAGCCGGGGTTGGCGTATTTGCATTTGAATTGTACTTTTTGGGTTTTTGAAAAGGTGGGGCCTTTGACTTCGTGTTCTTGTTTTTGATAGTAGAGTTTTGATTATCATCGCCGAGGTGGGAAGAAAAAGTTCGGATTTGGGAGGAAGGAGATAAGGGGGACTGACCATAGGTGAAGACGATCGCTTCTTGTATTTAGCTTCGTTGAGAGTTATGGATTTGGATTTGTGCTTGGTTCGAGATGATGTTGCCTTGTCTTTGTCATGATAGTGTGTCTGTTGTTTGAGGCCGCGAGTGCGGAGGGTTTTGCGTGTTTCTTTTCTGGCTCAAGATTGCTGTTCTTGAGCCTGAACTTCCAACTTCGAGAAAACCTATTCCTGTTCGATTCCCTTCACCTCCGACTCCTCTTTATATGATGTGTGACCGCTGAATTCAACACGGCCTCCTTCCTCCTCAACCCCACCACATTCACCCCAGACTCAGTGTGTCAGTCTGCGATCGTTTATTCTTACTTGGCAAGAGAGACAGGGGAGCAGCAGTATTCGGATGTGGTTGTGGTGTTGAGGACGTCTTTGGAGTTTCTTGATCGGAGGCGGAAGGCTGCTGGTGAGTTGACTTGATGCTATGATTTGAGTTAATATTGACGGTTTGCTCTTTCTTTCTTTTTTGTCAATTCATTGCTCCTATTCACCTCATATGGCAGGGGCAGGTGCTGTTGTTGCGCCTTCCTCGACCCCTAGCTCAAGGTGGCATAAAGGTACCTTCTTTGCTCTCGTTCTACTTCTCCTTCTTCCCTCCTCAACAGAGCGAACAATTGTAATTCAGCGGTACTGCTGCAATTGAAAAGATTTCAAAATGGCATCAGATTTGACCTTCATCGAAGGAGTAGCCGTTGCCACGCTCGTCTTCACCATACTTGCGGTCCTCTTTGTTTCGCCGTATCTTCATGTGGCCTTTGGCTTCTTTCCGGACTCTGGATTCGCTCGCAGAGTCCATCCTCCGAACACTGACGTTTTGGAACAACTCCAGAACCAAAATGACGGCATTGCGGCTATCCGCGACGACATTGTGGCCATCCGCCAGTTCATCGAAACCCACACCAACGCCGCCACCAATGACGGCGGAAATTTGAATTAGAAGATGGATTAATTGGGCATTCTTATCACAAATATTGTTACCACCAGTAACTAGCTCGCACTTCTTCGCAGTACTGGTGACTAGTAGTCCTGTTCCGCGCCATTCATCAACAGTGAATCCTCCCTCAGCTGAGGGAATCATCTACTGTTGATGGATGTCGCGGAAATAGGATGAAGCTAAGACGAGCTCCCAAGGTAAATCTCCTTTCTCTCCTTTCTATCGTTTTTATCGATTGGAGCCCACTACTTCTGCTCTGCTGATGTTGTTGCCATGGTTTTGGCCTAATCCACGAGGTAAATCAAAGTCATCCTTAATAATGGCTGTACACTGCTAACTGTAGAACAGGTTCAGTGGCCAGAGCTTGATATCGAGGTTGGCCATCGGCCCGCGGCCCCCATTCATTTCAATCATGTCCGAATCCCACTCCTGCCAAGGCTCTGCCAGAAATAACACCGAGTCCGGGATGGCTCTGTCGCAATATAGAAGACGAGAAGTTCCATATTATAACCCGCAACAATCGAACGAAGAATCATGGCCTCGCAGCAGTGTCTGTGTGTGACTGCATGTACAGTGTTGATAGTTGATGAGAAAGCCATACTCTTTTGAGGAGAAAAGTCGGTACTCTGTTTGATGGCTCTTGATGTGCTCCGGTGCAATATATTCCTAACACATTGTTGGTATCTTGGTTGTTCCATGTATATTTATTGGCTGCACTTGGCTTTTGCTAGCTCAACCACACCTTCTTTGTGCTCTCCAACTTAATTATTCATAAATACTCAGGTTCATGAATTACAGAATTCAGATTTCTTCTGATGAGAAGTACGAGACTTCATCTCCGGCCCAGATCGGTCCCCCTTTCTTGAAAGACAGAAGCTATCTCTCCTCCATGGAACTGAATTGGTTGTGGAAGTGACCGCCAGTCTGGAAGGGGGAGATGTGCTTTCCATTCTTCGGCTTCTGGCCCTTGCCCAAGATCTTTCCAGATAGTGATTGTTAATTTTATAGTACAACCATCATCGTACTCAAACCCAGCCGTATATTCAGTTCGACAGTATCGACATTGCTGAAGCTCCGAGTAGAGATCTCCCTTCCTTGTATTACTCCTGTTATCGCAATGTAGTAACCTTGACCTCCTCCTAATGCAGACATGATACGATGATCTGATGCGGAGACTGGCAGACCGCCCTATTGTTTCAAGTTCAAGATGTGGGCATATCCAGTAGAAGGATATTGACTCTCGCTCGAAAGCTGTACACGTGCCATGAAAAGATACGCGTTTGCAGATGAATAGAGAACCGTTTTTTATTTGACATTCTGCGTCTTGTCTCTTGACAAAGGAACGACAGCGGTATGTGTAGGATTCAACTGACAGAAGATTCAAGAGCTGGCGGCTTCGAGCATCATAACCAAAGAGGTGGTGGTGCTTCACCGCCATCTTGAAAACGGTGGTGCTGAACTTCTCGTTAATATACGTATGAACCCTTGCCTTTCTATCATCGACGAGACAATCCGGCTCTACCGGATAATGAAACCCGGAGTATTTCTTGGCATCTCGTATCCTATGAAGCTTTCTGCAAGAATTGCAAACGACCTGATCCTGAAGATCATGTTCTACAAGTTTCAAGAACACCAGTGTTTCGTGAGACGAGGTTGCTAGGTTCTCAAGGTATTGAGTTCCGATCAAGAGGAGAATGTGCCGACAAGAGAGAGAAAATGATGCGGCTGATGCGACAGGAAGATCGTTGGCAATCTGTTGCAGTAGCTCTGTTGGGAGCTTGGCCAATAGCGAGTTTTCTAGTGCATTTGGCCTCCGGACAGCGAGATATCGAGAAAAGCGTTTTATTCTTTGTTGAAAGAGGACCAATAGCCTCTTGGCGTAATTCATCCCGAAGTAAGAGGGAGATGTTACAAGTATTGCGCTGAGAGCAATTTGAGGTGCAAAAATGATATTATTGATCGTTGGCCGGGCCTAAATAATTAAAGTACAGGCAGGGGAAGCAAGAAAGAGGAGTGAAGAAGGTGCAAAGCCTCGTTCTTATAGCCATGTGTGTGTTCCAATGCACGTGTTCCTTCGTACATGGAGAATTAAGTGACGATATAAATGACGATACAAACGACGATATTAATGAGCTAATAAGCTCCCGCAAGTGGCGCATGATAAATGAGAGTGTGGACAACTAAATTAGTGGTTGAACCTGGTGCTGGAAGGAATGGTAGACTAGCGAAGCGAATGCACCACTAATTCAACAACAAGACTTGACACTTCCCAGCCCGCTACAGGATCTTTTAACAATTCAACCAATGTCCTTTATCTTGGTCTTAACAATTTCGCTATAAGTTAGCGGATAATCCTGGGATTATAGAATTATTATACCTAAACTTCGCTTGCAAAAGTACGCGGATATAAAGAAGGAAGAAGTATCTGTAAAGAAATTGCAGCTGTGAAACAAGGGACCAGAAGGAACGAGATGATAATGAGGTGTATAATATTTGCTTTGTAGAATTGCAAGATTTGCTACATTGTCCCTCAATAGCGTAGATACAGTTGTCGTCGACGCAGACTGGCGAAAATTATCCTATCACAACGAACTCAAAACGTGTTTAGAGCACACAAATGTGACGAGAACGAGCTTACGAGCTTTTACATCCTAACTGAACTTACCAAACGAACTTTAATATTTTGGAAATGCAAAGTCGCGATTTTAATAATAAATACCTACTTTTCTTAAATAAATCGCTTAGGCTTGGTTTTAAAAATCTGGATCCCAGATCGACGTGCGTTCTTCGAACGCGTGCAAGTAGGTTGTCCGACTCCAATCCTCCAGGTTTGAGAAGTAAGAAGCACATGCTTCTTCTACACGCAAGCATGCAGGATCCTCTGAATTGCAGAAGATGCCGCAACTACAAAATGGCTTCATCATGCCCTCAGACACAAGTCGAATGGACAGCTCTTTCCCCTTTTCCAAGCTCTCAAATACAGATTGCATATCGAAGTTTGCTGAAATCCAAGGATCACCCTCAGCAATTCTTCTATAGGTCAACAACTCTGTTTGAACAGCTGCCCATAGAGTCGCCAAACTCTTGTTCTTGCCAAAGAAATTTTGCTGATAGGGGGTTGTGTCATGATCGCAGCAGTACGCAGGAATACAATTTTCTTCGCCTGAGTCATTGTCGTAATCTTCATCCATGTCTTCGTCACGATCTTCATCTTCCTCGTTGTTTCCGTCTTCTACATCTAGGTCCATGAGTGGGGGTTCGACGATTGCCAGGTTCTCATCTACATCTTCGACAAAAACACCGTAGATACTTCGAAATTCATCGTCTGAAGTACTTGGAGCCATCGCCGGCGGTTCAGGTCGTGGTGGAGGGTTCCATTCGTTTTGTGAGAGCTTAAGGATAGCACAAAATGTCCTCCAACCGGTTATACGTTCCTGTGGCCATTCTGAAATGAGCTTCTGGGGCACCTTCTGCGTAAGTTCCAAAGGGTCAAGCTCGAAATGGCTACATTTCGGGCTATCATCGTTATTCAAGAGAGCGTTCAACGAGACATTTGCTTTCAGTAGAGGGTTTGCGCCCTTCCCCAAAAGACAGAGCAGACATGCGATCATTCCGAAAAGATTCTCTCCATCACTTCCTAGCTGTGCAAGATAGACTGTGGTGACAACTAGAGTATGGAGAGGCTTAAGCTGGAGTTTGAGTCCACACTCTTCCTTGTGACAGCGCTTGAGGAAAAGACCGCTGGATGTGTTGATGTCAGGTCCCCAATGTGGACTAAAGAGAGTTCCAATACAGTGGGTTATGGCTTGTGCTGATGTGTGACAGAACATGTGCTTCCAGTTCTGAGGTATTGTGGGGTTGCCACTGGCATGGAGGTGACGGATGCAATCAGAGTCGGCGTCCCATCTGCCGCAGATGTCTACCTCTTCCCCTGCAAACAGACGCTCCTTTTTGAAGGCTTCGTCAACCATTACTGGAGTGCACGAGGTGTGTCCCTTCAATATAGCTATCATAAGGTTATCGAGAACCGTATGATTGAGATGGTTGGTGTAAAGCTTGCGAACAGAAGCCTCACCCGAAGGCATCCCTTCCACAATATCATTGAACACACCGCAGCACGTCTTCGATCCATCCAAGTAGCTCGAGGCTAGATGTAAAGGATATAGGTCATGCAACGAGAAGTGTGCACCCCCATCAATGCCATCCATCATATCGGAGACAAGATCCCTATTGCGCGCCATGATACTAAAGCCGAATGCGTCTTCCATTAATTGTTCTGGAGACCGTTTTGCTGCTCTGGCTATCTGGCCCGACGAGAGTGGGAGGTCTCTAATCTCGACGGTGCTGAAGTCGTTACTCTCGAGATTTTCCTGTAGGCGCTGTGCAAAATCGTGGATAGTCCCTACTTCCGCCCACGGTCGCCAAGAGTTCTCATCATCTGGGTTGGCCATGTCTTCAGCTGGTTCTGGGGATACGACTCTGTCGTAGCCGATTTCATGAATATGTATACTCCAGCGACATAGAGGACTTGGTTCCTCGATGTTGAAACTATTAGGCGACTTTCCTTCATGACTGGAATGTTGTTCGGAAGAATTAACGGCCATAGCAGGAGTACCAGAGTGGCTCTCAATTCTTGCTTTGGAAAATTCATTGAATCTGAGGCTTGATGCGTTCCAGACTCGTGGTCCGCGGCCCCAGGTTCTGGCGGTTATAAAGGAATATTGCCAGAACTGATTCAACCAATCGGTGGTGGTGCTGGGCACAGATTAGTAAGTAAGTCAAGCCGACAGGAAATATGGTTAGACGTAGTCATGTACCTTTGCTCTTGTAGATTCATGCCCCGAAGCAGATCCGTATGGTGTTTTTGGGCGAAGAGATGTGCTCGCCTGATCTTCAGATTCTCTGTCGCTGCGACGGTCAGAGCAGATCGTTCGTTGTTTGGTGACAAGGCGTCACCAGGAGATGGACGGTCTCGAGGTGATGGTCCGGAATTTGAGGAAGGAGTGGCCACCTGGATATCGCTCATTGGGGTTCTGGCAGAAGCATCTAAAATATTTCAAAATTAGAACGCGTTAAAAAAGACAGCGCCTAAGAAGTCGCTAATCTCGCCAGTGAGGACAATGGAAGGGTACATACAAGGCGAAACATGGTCGGTGGCCTTGGATTTGGATTCAAGGAAGCGCCACACAGCAGCTGGCATACTCCAATTCATGAAGCTAGAGATCCATGTTAGAAAATTTGGAGACGACCGGGGTGGTTCAAGACCAAGAGATCTCACACTCTGTTGCCACACTGCAGAGCATGTCCAAATAAATTCTCCACGTCGACAGGCTCACTGCTTATGCTCGTCCGTATCGATATATCCCGCCGTGTTTGCTCTTTCATATACCTCCGAATCTTCTGAATTTCGACTTTGCCCTGGTGTCTCGCCACAGATAACTTCCCTTGTTGTGCCCGGGTTTCCAATGCCGCCGTAATCTTCTCCTTCTTCGTGGTCGAAAGAGCCCTCTTCAGGCTCCAGATGCCAAATTGGCGTTTGTATTGGGTTTCACTGTCAGAACGAAGCATAATCAGCATTCAACATTATCGATGTATGAAGATGGCAGATGGAGCATCGCTGACGAAGCGTAGAACTTGTAGTTTTGTTCCATTTTCTTGACAATTTCTTTCAACTTCAACTTCTTCCCATCTTTCAAGTACTCCAAGTACAGCCACGCGATGACATCTTTCAACAGCTCCCATCTTTCGGAATATGGTGCTCTGAGTTGGTCTGCTGACACTAGTGGGGCGCCGTCCATTACGAATTGGCTTGTATGTAATTCGGTCGTGATTTGGTTCGAGAACTTTGACTTGTACACAGAAAAGCGTTCAATGAAGACGAGAAATTGAACCGACGAAAAAGAGAGGAAAAGTATCTAAAAAGCAAATCAGAAAACAATGAGGCTCTAGGTTGTACAAATATTTAGGCAGCTGAGACGTGGCAGACGAAGTCGTAGCAGCCGGGCGTTGCGATGACTTCCCGACTCATGACATGGACTGGCCTTGCGCCTATTCCTGTCCTTGTGGATTTTGAGCGGTCAATGCGAACCCTGCGTGACCGAGTAGAAGAATCCACCCCTCCGCCCACCACCAAAAATTAATCTGTGGTGGGCGGAGGGGGGTATGGGCGGTTGGCCAGTGGATTCTTCTACAAAGGTCATCTAACCAATCCGAACGATGACAGACGCTAATGGATGCAGAAACGGGAGAACGATGCAAAAAGCACTAGCGGCGTTAGACCGCGACTCGAAGAAGACTCGCTGGCCCAGGGCAGACAAAAGTATCCTGACCAATCGTGGAGAACCCCGCGTCTCCAGCCAACGCCCCTTAAAACGCCACCGGCAAGCCGGTTTGCATTCATCGATGTACAAAAGTAATCTATCCAATAAGAGGAGCGACTGGGTTTTGACAATCCCCTCGTCTCAGAAGGGACTTGTTCAGACATTGTTAGAAGCTGAGGTATGCCAGCCCACTTTCAATCTCCAGTGTCCCGATAATTGGACTGAATATGCACAAGATGATGTCCTGGACCAAAGTGATCTCCCAAGTGTTGCGCCACTTGGTCGTCGATAAGTTTGCCTCCCTGGATTTGACAGTGAAGCCTGGAAAATGAGCCTGGTGTCAAGCGAGACAAAAGTCACCAGTCCAACCAGAGCCCCCTAAACATCCCGGATGAAATGTCCAAGACGCAAGCGGGATCTGCGCTAACATACGATTCCGCGTTGTTTGAATGCTATGGATTTCGATGGTATCAACCCTGTCCCAGTCTGCGCTGCCGTCTGGCTCACATCCTTTTGTAATGTGCCCAAGTGAATCGGAAGGGTGAGGCAGAGAGTCACTGCCAATGACCTTGGATAGGAAGTGATATGGATTTGTTGGTCGCCAACGAAGTACTGCAGTCAGATAGGTATAAGGACCCCGTTTCCCGCATTAGACTTCTCATCTATCATCCTCATCCACTATCTTTCTTTTCCCCAACTTCTACTTCGATCGAGGATTGGAGGGCTAGGTTGGCTTTCACTTGCACCAGCACGACAGCCTCACAGAGTCCGCCCCTCTCAATCAATCCTACACACCTTCTACCAAGATGTCCTCGAAAAATAGAGCATCGTAAGTGTCACTGAAATGCCCCTACCCACCTTCCCTCCCTCAACTTGCAGCATAGTAACTGATCATCGTCTTCCACAGTAAAAACAATCATCAGAATTCCAAAAAGCACGCGGAACGTAACGCCTCACTCTCGTCCAAACAACAAATATCCGTTTCGGGCCCTCGATCCTCCCCTTCACACAAGCAACAAGCAGAATCTTCCTCCTTGAGGCACCCTACAGACTCCACAGCTGCACAAACTTCATCATCCAGGATTTCATACCCCAGCAACGCAACGTCTACTTCCGGCTTCACCACGGACGTGTCCGACCAGTTCACACATACGGAAACCGATCTCTTAGAGGTTTCCGCTTGGACTCATCCTTATCCTCGTCAAAGTTCACCCCACTATCAGACTTCTGACGCATCATACCCGTCTTACGACAGCACCCAAATTTCAGCCACCTGCCAGTTCCATGCATCTACGATGCACTCGGATTGTGAAGCTGCCTGGTCTGGATCTGGACACGGCTTCGCACCACTTGAGCGCTGGCTTGGGGAACATGCGAAGGAAGGAGGGCCGTTGGCGCTCCAGTTGGGGTTTCAGCTGCGTGCGGATTGTACTTGCACTAGGATGCAGGACAGAGTCATTACCGATGAGTTGAGTGATATATAATGTAGCTTCACTTCAGGGAAGGAAGTGTAAGAATTAGAGTCATGTGGCTCTAGGTTGCTGTATCGATTGTGCACTAGCAGTAGAGCTAGATGGTAAGCATTAGGGCAAAAGAATTATGTCACCTGGTATGGTCTGTGTGTACGCGAGGTTTAAACCCAACATAGATCTCCAACCTTAGCTTTCCTCTTTACGTGAACGTCACAGCATCTTCGTCCGAATCCAAATATTATCTCTTGGTGAGAAAGAGACATCGAATCGTCTTGGCATGACCACCAAGCTCTTGTACTCCGCCGAGAAGTCCAGCATATCCGCGTTGGCTTTCCTTGCTTTGAGATCTTTCGGCTCGTTAATCTTGAATGCGAGGACGAGTCTCGCAATCAAAGCACTAAAGTCTTGGCGTCAGTATCCTCGAAGCCTGCCTCGTGATAGGGTTTAAAGGAAGGTATGGGACTTACTATATAATTCGATTGCTCAATGCGGCAGCAGGACAGATTCTTGACCCAGCCCCAAACGTCAAGTGAGGCAAGGAATCCGTTTTTCCAATAAACCTCGTGGGCTTGAACTCCAACGCATCCTCTCCATACCAAGCCGTATCATGATTTGCTTGTTGAGCATTCATGATCATCGTTGTGCCCTTGGGAATCACGGTGTTCCAGTAGCTGATCTCCTTGACCGTCGTGCGTGGAAGAGAGTACGGAGTGATCGTCCAGAATCGAAGGGTCTCCTTGTACAGTGAAACAAGTAGCTCAACACTTTCTTCTCGGAACGCCATCTCCCACGCTTTATCTCTATCCCCATCATAAGAAGCCAAGATAGCATCATAAAGTTCTGACTGGAATGTTTGGCCTGTAGGTGTTGAGAGCCAGCCAATCACAACGTATATAGATGAAGCTGTGGAGTCAGGTGCAGCTTGGAGAAGAGCTTTGCAAGTTCCGTGGATCTCTGGCTCTGAGAGATTGTCTTTTACAAGGCCGTTGACGATACAGTCTACTTGCTCTCCTGACGCGATCCTCTTCTTCAACGCATCGAAGATGACATCGAGATGCTCTTGTCGCCGTTTCTCTGCTGCTACAACGGCATTCCCACTAGCAAAGTCTGGAATGAGCAATCTCAGTATCGGTACGTAGTCTCTGAGTCTTTGCGTCGATGCTCTGAAATATGAGATCTGGTTGATGCTCTCGACCAGCGCATCCGTGAATTTGTCATCGACGCCACTGGACACGGTACCGTACGTCAGAGAAAGCGCGAGATCGAAAACGATCTGTCGGAGGTGTGGATAGATGTCCATATACTCATCCCCTTTGGAGAGAAGTTCTCGAGTGAGGGAGACCGATGCCGGCTCCAGCAAATGATAATATGTCGGCCAAAGAGGTTTGCCCAGTGCTCGTGTCGCTGCTTTCCTGCATCTTCGAATTGGCTCTGTCATATTCGCTCCAGAGAGATCGTATTCGAGTTTTTCCTCAAAGCCATGTTGTTGCGGCTTGTCGATTAGGTCGTTGGAGTGCCCGACCCAGAGGTCCTTAATAGTCGAGAAAGTGTTGGCTACGACTGCTCTTTCGCTGCCGAGTCGCATTTGAAAGATGTCGCTCGATAGCTTCTTGGACCGTCGTGAGTATATTGTGCAGTCGTTTTCATTCAGTCGTCCACCAAGAGTCATGAGGTTCCCAACGAAGGGAAGCGCATCTGGCGCATCCGGTATCTTTGGTATTTTTGGTACTTGAGTTTGTGTCGCTTGCTTCTGTAGAGAAGTCAGTGACTGGGTATTTTGCTGGCTTGGAGGGTATTTACAAAGAGAGCCCATATTGTGAGAAGCAGAAGTACACTTATCGTCCCAGGTGTCAGGACTGAGCTACTCCTTCCAAATTCGAGGACAGTCTCAAACGGCGATATCTTGGCCAGTTGCTCCATCTTGGAATATCGAGAATAAAAGAAATCTGTACAAATCTGAAAAATATGATGCAGAAGTCACTTGAAATTCATTGAAATCTGTCGAGATTTCGCAAAGCCTACTTTGATCCTCATCATCTCCACGACTTCGTGGAGTTTGTGAATTTTATCCTCGCCGTATGACAGAAGTGGGATTGTTGGGAGATACAGATACGGTAGGTTCTCCCCCGAACTCCAAAGATACAGATATCGGACTTCCGACGGCCTTGTGGTTCCTGCATTGGCATTTGCAAGGAGGTCTGGATCTCAATGGGTGCAGCTGCGGCTTTGATAGCGAGGGAGATACGCGAGTCAGCCGATGGTGGGCTGAATACGAGTACGAGACACCCAAATACGAATACGATGAGTCTGGATTCAGGGGCTTTTGCTATTGCCGAAAATCTTTAACCTCACTTCACCCCTTCTTCAACGCCATCTCTTTATTTAATACAAGACTCAGCCCCCTCCCAGCACCTAAGCGTCTAAAGGTGCAAATCGTAAGAATTCATACTCGCACGAACGTGAAAAGTTTCGCTAATGAGATCTGAATACTAATCAGCCCTCGTAAACCGTCATCCTCCAGTCCTTGCCCGAGGCATGAGACATCATGGGACGCAAATTACGTTGAATTAGCGACCCTATAAATAACCCCGCTATCCCTAGTAATTACCTAGTATATATCTATATAGGCCTACAATAAGAAGTTGACGGACGGCGCCTCCGTATGATCTGCCGGGAGTCGGTATCAGGAAACAGGACTGAGGACTGAAACGTGGGGCTGAGCTAGAGGTCTGGGCAATAAACTATTAAAGGTCGAGGAATTCCTCCCTCCTTTACTCTCTAGCTTAGTATTTTCAATACATGAGATTCTCTGAACTTTGAGCCTTCGACCACTGCATTGATCTCGCCGTCACAATGCCCCTACTAATTTTCCGAGAGGGCCTAGCTTTGTGTCTATATAGTATTATTTACGTTACTCGAGTGCGTATGCCTTTCACCAGATCCAGCTCTAATTATAATCTCTAGACCTCTCTTACTACAAGCTATATATTAATTTCATCCAAGAACTCCTACCCCTTACGATTACATTTCCGCGCGCCATGTAGTTCTACTTCTTTAAAGATGTAATCTCCCTTAGCTAGTACTTAAAGTTCGGCAGTAATGCTTCTTCCATAGTAGCTAGAGCCTTAGTACCACCATGCACCCCGTTTATAATAGACGAGTTTCTACTATCTCGTATCCATTGTGTTTGATGCTAAACTCTGCGGCGATTAGACGAATCTCTAAGATGCTAGAAGTATGAGCGGGCAAAACTTACTACTTCAAAATCTGACGGCTCCAGAGAGCAAGCAGACTTAAAAAGGCACACAAGTTCCCCTAGTTACAGAGTGGTTATTGATAAATTGAATTTCTCAATATCTGTTTTCCGTTCCGTGAATAAACGAAATTAATATAAATATCGACGCTTTCAAAATCCATAAAATTTGGGTTGGGCGATTGGGCGGTAGCCTAGTCGTCATACAAGATGGTCGACCATTCCAACGCTGGTGCACTAGCCCCCCCAAACACCGAATAAATTACCATCCAAACCCCAAACTCAACTCCCACCCCTACACAATCACATCCTATCACACCTTGTAATGGCTTCACTTCCAATATTCGCCGCAGCTGATGCTGCCATACTCACAGCTCAAGGCCTTATCCAGCCAGCCACCGGAAGACGCCGACAAATATCCAGCTCTCTGATGTTCTCGGAGGCTTCGTCCTCGTCGGATAATTCAGCTAACTCGGGAGTCGGTCTTGTACCCTCGTTCATAGTACCAGAGTTTATCGAGAGTGTAGAAACTTTGGAGTACATGGGCTGGGGAGAGGAGAAGGCTGCCGACATTTGGGCACGATGGGAGATTGTCAAGCAGATCGAAAGCAATGAGGCAGAATTTGAGCATCACTTCCTCGAGTATGCTTTGTCTGCTATACCATATCACAAGCCTGGAGACAGACAGGAGGATTGGGAGGCAGAGATGTTGAATTGGGGAGTAGGGGCTGAGCTTCGTGCAGCAATTATGGACGAAGGATACACCGATATTAGGCTCACGGAGTCAGCACAGTATTGGGTCCAGGATACAATGGAAATACGCTATCTCAGTCTGGAGAGATTGCAGCGAGAGAGTCAGATGCGGGAACAGACCTCAGCCACCTCCACCAACAACACCACCTCCTCGAACAACGCTGCCTCCTCGAACAACGCTGCCTCCTCGAACAACGCTGCCTCCTCGAATAACACCACCTCCACCAACACCACCTCCTCGAACAACGCTGCCTCCTCGACTTCGTCGACGGTCCCTGGAACATTAGCATTGTACAAAGCGATTGCGAAAGATAGAATTAGCAAAGATCCGGCGGGAAAGATCTCCATTGACAGTCTGCTCAGCGGGACCCCATCGGACTTTCGGGGAGCAGGTGGATCGACACTTTACTTTACGCCTACTCTAGAGGTTGCGGAACACTATCGAGGCTATATCAGAAGACGGTTCAATGGCGCAGCTCCACTTATACTACAACTATTGGTTACCAACTCCTTTATCGAAGCACTTCCCCCCTTTATCCTGAGATTTGGAGACGTTTGGAAGGAAATTGTGTTTACTAGTCGACGTGGATTGTTACTGAGGGGCGACTTGAAGCGAATCCGTCGGCTGCCTTTGATTATCGCTCCTATCGCTCGCTCTCACAATAGAACAATCAGCAGTCTCGATGACCATCACCAGATATCTTCCGTTCGACATGTTCTTTACGTCAAGGACTCCGAGGCAATTCAGTATGTCTTTCAAGGAGAGGATATGGTGGATAGGTTAGAAGAATGTGGCGAAGTGAGGATAGTCTCTCAAAGCTCTACATTAGCATCCTAGCTAGAAAGACACTCACCTTTAGCACATTGAGGTGCCATTGTTTATACAGTGTCTGTAGTAATGGTATTTGCTTATTAATGCACGTAAAGATCGCAGAGTAGGCAGTTGCATTTCTCATAAATAAGAGTTGATTTAAAGCTGGCTAGAAAGGACTCAAGTGAAGCGTGAGATCTTCAGGAATATGGTTCACAGATCCTGACTAAGCGAACCGATCGCACTAGACTCCATACAGAGATCACATGCCCATGGTACTGCAACACTTATTAAATCCCTAATCGGCAAAACCGAACGTTATATCTATTCCGCTAAGGTAAAAATAGTACTTTACTAATACATCTACACAACCTACTGCAAAAAATCATCTTCCAACAAGACTTCTTGTTTGCCCGCACTTTGCAGAATGTCACGTGCCGCGTTGCGTGCGCGGCCCATCCCGTAGACTAGACCCAATTAGGCATAGCAGAAGCTGGGAGTGCAGTTCAACCTCCTGAACTGAACTCCCTTACTTCTAGAATATACCACTTCACTAACGATAAACGCAACGAGCATTCCACGACATACACGTGACGGTGCTTAGCGTTTCTGGTGAACCGACACTTCTCTATACGCGAATAGATAACTCATTACATCCGCACTCCATTTACTCACAAACTATACCCACACAATCACTTACACCCCCCTTTCATCCCAGAAAGAGCTAACAATCTCCATATCCCTCGCAGCCCACCCCCAAAATCCCACCAAACCTCCCCAGCTCCCCTTTATAATCCGTCCCACCATCCCACCACCCTACCGATTTCCCACAGGGTCTAGCTTTATGTCTATCTAGTATTAATACGCCACTCGAGTACGCATGCCTTTCACACGGGTATATAAACGACAGAGAGCAAACTTTATCCGGATCAGTGAACCGTAGATCTCCCGGGTGCAGGGGTGGGGAAGGGGTAATAAGCGAGGTTTTTAAAGAGGACTTGTAAGTTCAGGGGAAAGAAAAGGGGTCGCAAGCGAGGGATGGAGTGAGAAAAAGGGGGTAATATACGAAAGGTAGTTTATAGTACCAGGTAAGCGAATAGCACGATACTAAACACACCGTGTCCGTAGCCTCCCTACCATCATACAAGATCTGCACAAGCTCCCCTCCCCCCACATTAACTATTTCCCCGACTGTACATTTAAACAATTTCTGTTAAATCACTTGGAATATCCATGCTCAGAATCATGAGATGTAGAAAGGTTTGATTTCTAAATTGCTGAAGTGTTGGGGGAAGCTAGTTGTTAGTTATACTAGCTTCTCTCCTTTCAACCCCAGACACAAAAGAACTAACTTCTCATCCTACACAAAGGCACTGAACCTCCTAGAAATGTCTGGGAGCGCCGTATTTCAACCAAAATTGGTATCGCTTCAGGTCATGAAGACGCTTCCGCTCGGCTCTGGTTTCTTTACATACAAAAAGCCAAAGCCAAAGTCGAGTGCTCCGAGTCGATTCGCGGATCTAAATGCCGTGCGATGCATTGTCTTCCTCTCTCGCGAACCGTCACTTCACCCGTGGTCCTCTCTCCCTTCGTCTGGCTCGCTGACTCGATGGTCTTCGCCATAGTCCCCTCTCCCTTCCCCTAGCTGGTTGATTCTCGCTTCGCCGTCGCAGTGTCCTCTATTTATTGATTAGCTTCCCCACATCATTTAACATGATGCTCTCAACCCTCCCATTCGTCCTCCGTGGATTAACATCATTCATCTGCACGCTCCAGCCTGCCCCCCATCCAGGAAGCGCTCCCCCAGCTCCCGCTAAATATAAATCATCGTTCTCATCCGCCCTCCTTGGGGCCGCATGCGCACTCGTGCTCGAAACAGAGCCGTCATATCCATTCGCACTTGACTCACTCCTCGCCCGCCCATGTTCCTTCTTTCCCCTCTCCACTTTCTTCGGTAACAATTCTGGACTTGCCATAATCCCTAGCCTCTCTCTTTTGCCTCTTAACCCAGGACTTTTAGGACCTAGGTTGGGCGATTTCACGTAGTTGAAGCCTGCTGGCTTTCCTCCAGAGAAAGGGCCAGAGCGTGCCCACCAACCGAGGAAGCCGTTGGAAACGGTGGCAGATCCATTCCGGATGTCGAGGGCCGTGGAGACTTCGCCGGCGATCTCTTCGAGTGTCCGCCCTTTGGTTTCGGGGAGGAGGAAGGAGACGATGGTGCCACAGAGCATGAAGAGGGCGAAGATTTGCATGAGATGCTGGATTGGGTTAGTCTTTTCTTATGATGAGGCTGAGAAGAGAGGAAATGAAAGCTTGGACGAGTTGGAATTCACTTTTGTACTGCACAACTGTAAAAGAGAATGCAAATATGAGAGGAAAGGGGCGTTGGAAAACGTACCGGAAGCCATGGCGAGCATTGCATGCCTTGGCAATTCGGTGGTGATGCGCCTTTACCAAGTAGGGGGTTCGCAATAACCTGCGCAATGATGGCGCCAATTTTGCCAGCTGCAGCGGAGATTCCGTGTCCTGTCGAGCGGTAGCGCGTTGGGAAGCATTCTCCTGGAATGATGAAGGTAGTTGTATTGGGCCCAAAGTTGAAGAAGAATTGGGCTAGGACATAGAGAGCGAGGAGCGCTTTCGAAGAGAGCGAGTGGTAAGCAAATCCGATGACGACGAAGATGACGGTGAGGAGAAAGAAGCCCACGATTTGGATGGGCTTACGGCCCAGGGTATCTATAGTTGCTACTGACGTCCAGTAGCCTGGGATCGCGCCTGCACAAACGAGGACGAGATTACCAATGGCGGTGTTCAGAAGACTAGCGTAGATTGTGTTGCCAGTGGAGTAGCCGATGGCGTTTAATACAATGGTATTGTTTAACCCGAGGCCATAGAAAGCCAAATCGAGGAAAAACCAGGATGCCGTTGTCGAGAAGATGACTTTGAAGTTCTGCCATTGGGAGAAGTAGGAGAACACATCTGGCCAGGATGCTTTGGGCACTGCCAGTTTCTTACCCATCCTTGCCTTCGTCTGTTGCTGAGAGATGGGATCGACAACCCCCTCTTTCTGGTTCTTCATGTAAGCCTTCACATCGGCCTCAGCCTTTTCGATATCATGCCCAACATCAAAGGTGTATCTGGGTGTTTCGGGAATCGTGATCCGGTAATACAGCGCGAAAACGGCGGGAACGCCGCCAAAGCCGATGATTATTCTCCATGCTCGATCACCTGCCCGCTGACAATCATCCCCACAGCTTGACCATGCTCCCGTGGTGTTGAGGAAAGACTCCTTGAAGCTGACGGTAGTTATCAAGGCAACCAGCGCCGCAGCAAATTGACCAGCTCCTTGCATAGAAAAGACGGCGGCCATCATCGCACCACGCCACCGCGTTGGAGCGAATCTATATTCAATTAGCAGACCGCACTAAACTCAATTGGAAATGGGGTCATGTGTGGAAAGATCGATCCATTGCGTTCTCTCGGACCACAACATATCAATCTGAGAAAGGTTGAACGTACTCTGAAGTGATAACGGCGGACAATGGGTAGTCTCCGCCAATACCGATTCCCATTACTACTCTCCAGAATACCAACAGTCCAGTCATCGTTACAGCGCTACTCGGGGCTGACAGGGACTGGGCCAAGGTCGCGAGGATAATGATAGCGAGCTCCATTCCGTACATCTTTCTTCTCCCAATAAGATCTGCAAGCCATCCAAATCCAACTTGTCCTATCACAGCACCTCCGGATGTTGCAGCTTTGACAGCAGTGTTGACGTTCGTGGGTAACACCCCTTGGTTGGTCTGCTGCCAAAATACCATGCCTAGAATTGATGTAACTAGATTGATGGCGAAAATATCGTACGAGTCCGTGAAGAATCCTATACCTGCCACAACGACCGCCCTGACGTGGTACCTAAACGGAAATAATTAGAGAAAGTTCTTTTCATGAAGTCGCTCCTCGCCCCGCTATATCCTCGCGTTGGTAGATATCATAAGAACTAAGGCGATTCCAGGAATTGTAAATAACTTACCATCCGAATGGAACCTTATCAATCTATGATGACATCAGTGAGTCTTGCTCCATAATGCTGAAAGCCATGTTGCCGGCCAAGAAGGGGTTCCTACCTCTGAAAGCGCCAACCTCCTCCGGAGGTTTGGATCTTGAATATGTGAATAGTCATTGTGAAAGTTGTGAAACGCGGCGTTTCCGCCGTACGTGCGTGTATATGTCGGGGGTACAGCTGACTCCCCCAGGAAGTCGTGGTCCATCGTCGAAGCTGCTATTCCTAGGCTAAAGCCTCACCCGGCTGGCAGTCTCCACGAAGTCCAAGACAGTGGCGGCAATGACGACAGTCCTCGACGAGTGCGGGAAGAAAAGAGTGTGGAAGACGCAGCTGCCTGCATAAACGCGTCCGAAGAGCTCGCTACAGACGGCGGTTGAAGTGTTAGCCCAGCGTGGGCTGCTCGTCGGAGTCGTACAAAACGGCAGGAGGCTGAGTCGAGTTCGATGCACAACAGGTTCGGGTGCTGTACGACCGACCTGGTGCCTCGAAGGATGGCAAGGCAGCTAGCTGGAGGTCGTCCACGGAAGGATGCCAGTGATGCTGGTGATGCTGATGATTTTGATGATGATGCTGTGAAGTGATGTCGTCGACAATGGTGTTCAGGAGAGGTCGGTTATCGGCTGATCGCCGTCCATGGAAGTATGAGTAGTTGGTCGTTCAAGTAAGAAGTCGTCTGGGTACGTGGGCGATGCAAGAACGCCCCACTCGCGTCCCGTTTTGCCGTTTTCGGGACTGGGGTGCGGTGTGTGACTGGGCCGACAGTTGATCCTGGGGTTGCCAGTCCACCCTGGTGCCCGTGCCCGTGCTGGTGAGGGAGATGGGAGGTTGTGCTTGCTCCTGACGCTCCGATTGGGCCAGCGGCATGCATAAGACGCTTCCAGCCACAGAATCACAATCCCCAGTTTCTGGCTCTCGAGGACCCTGGCGCTGAGTCTTAGAAGAAGCGGGCAGTAATCAATTGAATCTGCATGGCTTCAAACTCAAGGTCCGGATACAGTATGGGATGGTGGCCCAACGAAGACGCAAGCTGCGTGCCCGTGTTTGACGGGGGGGCCGCAGAGGGGCCTCTCTCTGGCTGCCTCCACTGTTTTAATAACGAGGGGAGTAGGCTCTTGCTTTTTGGCGGGGTCTGGCGTTTGAAGCCGTCAGTGACGGCATCCACTTCCTTGGAATCCACGGTTGGCCTGTAGATGTTCACGTTCCTCCCACGAGGCCCCAGAATGCCGCAACACACGTTGGGTCGAAGGGGCGGGCGTGCACCGGCTGTTGGGCAGTGCGAGAGACGCCGATTCTTGATGAAAGATGGGCGCAGTTGTTTGTTGCACCCTCCCAAGCGCCCCAATACTGCAGCGTGAGTGTGAGTGTGAGCGTGAGCGTGAGCGTGAGCGTGAGCGTGAGCGTGGAGCAGGTCCAGCAAGGTGGCGGTGGTTGTCCCCCTCGGATCGAACTGCCAATGCTGAGCGGAAGGAAACGGAGGGGCTAATTGCTCACTCAATCATGCGTGGTTCCCGGGTGGGTGGTCGATAGTCGAGTCGAGTCGTCGTGTGTGTGCTGCTGCTGCTGCTGCTGCTGTTGCTGCGATACTCGGACGAGGACAGTAGTGACAGATGCCAATTGTGCGGATGGGGTTGAGGTCGTCGAGTCGTCGACACACGTGGGCGGAGCGCCGGCTCTGATGGGTCGTCCGCTCGAACAGGGGCCCGGCAAAGCGCAAGCGAAAAACGCCATGGCTTGCGCCCCTGGTCCCTGGAGAAAAGTGGCTGAGCCGCTGCCGAAAGCGACGGGTCCACGAGTCACGCGCGGACCAGCTGCCGCATTCGATGTTGCGAATTCGACTCCCTGGCTGACTGCCTCCTTGACTCTTGACACTCGCCCGCCGCCGCCGCCAACATCAAATGAAATTGGTGGCGGCTGTGGCTTTCCCGGCCACCGGGATATTGTTGGCCAAGAGAATCAGATCGGCTGCGGCCGGGCCTGGTCGCCGATGATGGCGTACGTTGGACAGCAGAAACTCGCTGTTGGACACTTTCTCCGCAGAAAGGATGTCCAGCGCCGACATCCATCGTCTCGACTGAATCCCCCCAGAGTGCCTTGCATCTCGAAGCACGCCTCATGCAGCAATCAGGGAAGATATCGGCCCTCGGCTCTCGCTCAGTTCTTTCTTTCCTTCAGCAGAGATGCCAGATAGGCAGCTTGCAAGAAAGAAACAAAAACAGAGCCGGTCCAAATGCCGACAGACACGTGCGGTCGGTCTGGCGGTCGGTCTGGCGCTCTCATCACACAGACTTTCCTGGGGACAGGGTTCTGCATTGACATCCCGCGCAAAAGCAAAGCAAATCACCCTCAACCCGGAAGTTCTGGAGAAGGCGTGGGGGCACACTTCCGGCAACGTGGCTCGCTACTGGGGAACTTGGCCTTGGAACTTGGCCGCGAAGGCATAAAACGGGAAGGGTCACGGTTTCGCGGGTTTCCCACTCGGGAACTAGCGTCAGATAAGCGAGGCTGCATCAGCTGGATTCAGGGGAAGATGCGCGCCTGTGGTATCACCAGCCTCAGGACTCAGGAGTGACCACTAATCAGGCTCCAGCTGGCTGACCATGCGGAACGTCATTCGGTTACTATTCTTACCTCTGCATCTCCTTTCCCTCGTGGCGGCTACTCGTCAACGCCAAGTGCCGACCCGCGAAGGTATCAAATGGCTGCAGGAAGAACGAAGTGCTCTCGTCCGCCTCGATATTCCTGAGCTGCCCCTGTGGAATACGGAGGAGCAAATCGGCGAAGACCTACCGAGTGCTCTGATCTTCAACTTCACGCTCTCTCACGACAACCGCATTCTTGCTCTCAATGGCATTCCTATCCTACCCCTCGAAAACGCCTACGTCCCTCCACGTCTCTTCGCGTATCAGACCTCCGAGACATTAGCCCAATTCGACAATGATACTATTGCCGACTATAACAACTGCCCCTTATTCTCCCTCGACTACTCTCGCATAGTCCCGCAAGCCGAAGATGGCTTCCAGCAATTCTACAACTACACGCCGAGCCTCAACCTCGACATCCTCGGCGCGAGCATTGCGGGCTACAACGCCCTCCTCCCTGCTGACAACCAACTCTTCATCCGGCTCACCCTCCACCAAGTCGAAGCACGCTCCACTCCCATATCCCTGCTCTCCTTCAAACTCGCAGATATATCTCTAGAAGATCGGGGTCCCAATAATCAGTTCCAGAGCCCGGAAATTTTGAAGGCATGTACGGCATGGTCATGGCTTTGTCCGGACAAGCCAGGCTATCCTTGGTATCAGTACATATATCGGCAGAATTTTGACGAGTATGGGAGGATCGGATCCATGCGCCGTCTCATACATATGAAGTGGGCGACCTTGATAGAGGTGTATGGCGTTGCCCAGGTTGCCATCATCAGTTCCGCTGTTGGAATTGTGATTCTTTCACTAATCGGATATGGTATTTATAGGGTTTGGAAGCGGGCGCAAGAGTTATGGCAAGAGCGGCTTGGAGATATCGATGCATGGACGGCGGATGAGGAGATTGGAGGGCTGCTGGCTGACGAGGAAGAGGAAGAAGATGATGATGATTATGTTGGTAAGGACGCAGTGGAGATGGAAGACTGGACTGGGAGCGCAGATGTTGAGAAGCCTCTGCCTCCCCCTCCTGTTCCTCCCCCAGTCCCTCCCAAGGCAGGAGAGTCTTCTCGTTCATGAAGTCATGAAGATGGACTCTTGCACATAATACCCATTTGATCTTTTGAATATATCACATACCCCCCACGTCTCTCTCCCATCACAAGCATGTCACCCGTGCGACCTTTCTCCGCTAAGCGAGCGCCACAACACCACAAGCAGAGACAAACTCACCACCCGAAGACCCTGGGCTGTCAATCCAAAACCAGCCCCAAATTATTATTTTCCATTTTGCCACAGTTCTCGCATTTGCGTACTACCAGACTGTCACTCCTCACTTCCGCAGAAACCGACCAACTCGCACTTTCGCTACTCTACCTGCTCATCAATCAATTCTCACAAGGATTCTAGCAACAAAAATTTCCCCTTTCCTTTCCTTTCCTTTGCTTTGCTTTGTTTTGTCGTCTGTGAAAGTAACTCGATCACCTAATGGAAGGAAGGGGTAGCATGCGCCTGCAAGCATTGTTTTCTAGCGCCTGCCAAAAGCAGTCTGCTTCGTCCGCGGCTTCGCTTAACTATACCGCATCTGGCAGGTACCGTATGTCACTACAGAGGTTGAAATAAATCGGCTTCACTTCCAAGCACTCATTGAACTCTATTTTGGTGCCATAATAGTCGGTCGCCCTTCTCTGACTATTAGATCCCTAAACGAGCTTAATTCCTTGGAATATATGTCACGTGGACTTTTGCTTGTGGAACTAGCCGATGTCGGCGGATGTTGATTTAACTTTTGGCTAAGAATAGAAATTGAGGGCTCACGACTAATCGTGCGTGAAGCCTTGCACTAAAGCTCCTACATCCCTGGTCATTTTTGTAATAACTTCCACAAGTCCACGAAAATTGAAAAGTTTAAACGAAGCCAAAAGTTGCGCAATTATCGGGCAAACCCGCAGGGATGTAGGGTAGGGGCTTTGGTGCAAGTCCTGACGCACGATTAACGGCACGAGCCGTTTGCTGACAACACTTACCTATTTGAAGGCAGAGATTCTGGCTCCTTTGATGGTGTCTTCCACTTTTTGCTTTGCTTCATCGCATGGCTGCACTCTCACAAACCAGGGCCGGCATAAGTAGGTGCAAATGCAAATGCAAAGAGTAAAAGCTAGATTTTCTCTCGTTAAGAGAGTAGATTATGATCTTAGGGGGGTCCCGGCTCCCCCAAACCCCCCGGGTAATGAAGCTATGCAAGAAAAAAAATTCTTTTAAGAGAGGAGGTAGTTAGTAAAGAGTATTTAATCTTGGGGAGACCCCCCAAACCCCCCTTATGGAAAGGAGGAAGTAGAAAAAGGCAAAAGTAGTCTTCAATCTTGGGGGAGAGCCCCCCACCTCGCGTAAACAAAAGCTTCGCTTTAACATGTCAAAATCTTGCTTTTAATTACTGGGTGATACTTCCAATATCGGCGTTGAGCACAGTTTCTACGTTCCTCTATTGCCAGAATATCTCTGCTGGACCTTCCAAATGAGTTGCACATGTCTGCACAGTAGCTGTGTAAAAGGACTAACGCTGTAGGTAGGGTAGCTTGCAAAACCGGTGTCACCTTTTGCACGCGCTGGACTTCTTTTAAACCCTTGTCGTATAAAGACCCCTTGCGCTATGCTTGGCTAATCATTCACCGTTAGCCTTGGCGGCTCTCAGTTAGCTATTCTCCATAGAACTAGGATTCATTAGTCTAACTAACCTAATCAAGTGCCTGCGTCTTCAACCACACCTTCATGAGCCGGTGGATGAGCTTCCCCTTGCTCTGCGTCCCAATCCGCCAAATAGTGTGAGGAGGCGATGAACTGCGGATGGTCAGGCCCCAGCTTCCGTTCTCGAAGCCATACACACTCCCTCATTAGCCCTATAGCTTCTACATTTCTGCCCTGTGCTTTCCATGTGAACGCAAGATTGTTCATGCTAGTCAGAGTGTCCGGATGGTCCGTTCCTAGATTCTTCTTGCGTCTCTCCATCACTTGCACCGCTAGTTCTTCTGCATCGTCCCATCGACCTTGATTACTATATACTGAGGCCAGATTAGACATGCTCACGAGCGTGTCTGGGTGCTCGTCACTAAGCACTCTCTTGTAAGCCTCAATAACTTTTAGACCTAGCTCTTCCGCATCGCCCCATCGACCCTGTTTATTATATATTGAGGCCAGATTGGACATGCTCACTAGCGTGTCTGGATGCATAGGGCCAACCACCCTCTTACATATTTGTAGTTCTTCGATCTGAATCTTTTCGGCGTCGTCCCATTGGCCATTGTCCTTGTACGTTGCGGCTAAGTTAGCCATACTAATCAATGTGCTTGGATGCTCTGGCCCAAGCACCCTCTTGCTAGTCTCTAGTATTTGCACTTCCAATTCTTCTGCCTCGTCCCATCGACCCCCAAGGGAGTATGCTAATGCTAACGTACGTATACTACTCAGAGTGTCCTCATGATCTTGTCCATACACCTTCTTCCGTGCTTTCGCAGATTTCGCAGCCAGCTCCTGGGTATCAGCTGCTCTCCCTCTCCTCCATGTATACCATGCAGCGTGATTGAGCAATGTAGCCCACTCCAATAACGAGGATTGCTCCTCCGGCTGTTGTGTGGCTGCTGATTTTGCGTGCGGGAAAAGCGCCTGGCATACTACCCAATTCTCGTACTCTCCCGTAGGAAAATGTTCGCAAAGGTTCGTAATAAACTGCTGCTTCCATTTCTCCAGTTGCCCATAAGCTTCAAGCCATTTTCGTGTAGCGAGCTGCACTAGGCTGTGCATTTCAAACGTTATCCCGTCTGTGTTGACAGAGATGAACGAGAAGTGTCGCAGTGCCATCACATCTTCCTCAAACTCATCGCTCTGGCTAGATTGGGACGAATGGACTTCGTTTCCATCCCATTCATCATTATCGTCGCGCTCTTTCCGGTCTCCTTGGTCGTTTCCCTCCTTACCCCGGCTTCTAAGTACCGCCTCTGGAATCCCTTGACGGTCGAAAAAGCACATCAGCGACAGCAAGTCGGCCGCGGACGGTCGTGTTTGGCGGATATGGTCGAAAGATATTTGCCAAGTAATAATGATCGAGTTCTTTGCTTCGCGATCTCGACGCAGCTGTCCTCCATTATAGTCTAAGAGACTTGTTCTCTTACTATCGCTCTTCCGGAACTGCTCGAGGTACTGTCGTACTGAACACCGCGGCCATCGTTCGGTGATATAAGTTGCCGCTTGAAAAATAGCAAGTGGCATAAACTCGAGTACTGTTACTAGCTCGGCAATATCCTCCTTGTTATCCTCCTGCACTCCTAGCTTCTTCTCGAAGAGTGCTAGCGCATGCGTTATGTCCATCGGGTCGACGGCGATAACGTCGTACGGTTCAACCAGTTTCAACGCAGCCTCCCTGCTCCGGGTTGTAATGAGGATGCAACTGTTCTCGCTTTGGGGGAGGTATTCCCGCAGTGGCTTCGAAACGCTGGCCGAGGTAGAAGGCTGGTTATCCAACAGGAACCTGGCATCATCGACATTGTCAAGGATAAGAACCCATCGTCCTTTGCTCTCGTTGCGCAGCCAGTCGTGCACTAACTGAAATATGTCCGCCTTCACATTCTGTCGCCCAGGGATTTTGACGCAATTTGCAATGTCCTTGAAGCTCTGCTCAAACCGAGTCGCGTTGCTCGCATGGACCCAGAAAACCCAAGTATCAGGTGATCGTTCTCGGATTCGGTATGCGTATTCGATAGCGAGTTGCGACTTGCTACGTAGTAGTTAGCTATCTGTATTAGCAAAAGTGTTTGAGCTTACCCAACGCCGCCCAGGCCAACGAGCGCGGTCCGAGACCCTAAGACAGCACATTTCTGGTCGATCTGATCAAGTATTGTCCCTCGCTCGACAAAGTCTGCGTCGCGACTGAATGGTATAATGATCGACGGGTTCGGTGGGGTCTCTGGTCGCTCTAGGCCGTCGTCAGCGCCGGTTAGCTTGGACCCTTGTGACTTACCAGGAGGGGCATGGTAATGAAACTCAGTATTGGCCGGACCGTTGATTATTCCGGCTTGGAAGCCGGAGTTAGCGTCGCTAAAAGAGATCGCGGATGCCATTATTACACCAAAGTGGCTTTGCGACGAAGTGTTGATAGCAGCTGGTAGTAACCTCGTAACTGAGGTCGCATCCTTCAGCCGCAACCACACGAGGTAACGCTCCAATCAGATCTAATAGCGCCTCCAAAGCCTGGGAAAAAGTAAAAAGACCCCTCCCCTCTCCCCTCCCCGGGGTATCAAATAGGAGTATTAATAAATTTTAGAACTTTAATAATGCCTAATTTGTTGCTTGTACTTAATTAAGCCTTTCTCTCGAATCAAATTTCTTAGTATAGGTATAAAGAACGGGATAAGCGAGGCGATTATTGCGAGGCAAATAAGTTCCAGGTGCTTGATCGCTAAATTTTCAGGCTCTCTTAAGGTTGATACCCCTAATCGATACCCCTAATCGACACCCGGGGGGCCGTTTTACCTTTTCCCTAACTAAAGCCGATTTCGAACTCTACTGTAGAGAGATTGTAACACTCTGCCCAAAACATGCTTCTTCCCGCAGAAGTCGCAGCCGACTTGCAATTCATCCTTTGCCGCATGATCTGCCCTGCAGCTTGAGCCGCATCTCCTCCACTGCATTATGGACTCGCTTCAGAGTTCTCTCCCTGAACCACTCCACATCAGGCTCAACAAACTCCAAGTCCAAATCATGCCGTGAAGGTTTCCAACCACCAGGAAGTATCTCAATCTCCTTCAATGTCTCGATATCTCTGATCTCATTGCAGAGCAGGGGTGAGTAGTGCTTCTTCGCACATCCAGGGGTGGTCAGTTGGATAGAGATGCGTCTTGATGATCGAACCATCATCTTCCGCCACATACAGAATCAATTTCTCCACTCCGGTGCAGAATCTCTGGATGAGTGGAATGCAAAGACGAAGACACATAACCAAATCGTCATCGCAAGCGTGTTCGCGTTCAGGACAGTCAATAGCGCAAAGACCGCAGCTTGATCTTGCCTTCGAATTTCAAGTACGCAAGAAGTTGAGCGTTCTTCGGTCCAAATCGCGTACATAGACCGCAAGATCGGGCCGGAATATGTCCATCCAGTCAAACCACGAAGCGGGACATTGTTTCTCGATCCGCCTGATAATGGATGGCATCGACTTGGTCCTTTCAATCCTCCCACCTCTCGGGCTTGTGCACATTCGGGCGGTAGACCTTCCCCTTCGCCATAAGACGGCGGGCTCGAGATGCAACGGGGATTGCTCATTCAGAAGTAGAACTCATTGCTGTTATACAGGGGGCCCGTCGTATGGACTGTCCTCGCAAGAGGGTGGAACCGGGGCCTCCAGGCAGCAAAATTTGGGGACCACTGGTAAGTTTGATATCTCAACTACTATCTTCCATGATACCCGTGGTCTGGGAAAGCCTTTCCCTGGCTTCATCGTCGTGGATTCACAAACCCATACTTACCGGCTTCGTTTCTAGCCACGAATCGCACATCAATCTCTTTCCGTCGGTCGTGTAAGTTGCCTCAAATCCCTTCCAAATTGGCTCAGCCGATTTGCCGTATTCTAACTTTATTAAGCAGGAACGTCTATGATTCCTCGATCTTCAAGCTCATATACTGCACCTCGCCGTCCTGGTAAGTTTTTCCCTCTGGCCAAGAGCGCCTTACGGGAAAGGTTCAACTTTCTTTGGGAATCCGACCCGCCTTCCATACACAGCAGCTGATTTGATTCCAAGACCTATTTCCAAACAAAATTGATCATACAAGACTCGCGTATGGTAAGTAATTCCAAGAAACTTGCGTAGGCTTTGGGTCATCGCTGACCTTACTAGGGGAACCTCAACCCTTCGCGATATACGTGTCTACAGTCTCCCCCCTCGAACTCTTTCGCTCCACGGCCAGTCTCCGATGTCTTTCCATGATATTTTTTCTGGGAGCGTTGCATGCCACCAACTGCCCAAGCCGTATCGTCTCCTCTGCGAAGTTCTAAGGTAGACTCATTCGCTTCTTCGGTATTCCTGCTTTGCCCAATTGTCTTATATACGCGACGACTGGAGCGTTGAGTACGATACTGATCGGGTCCCACCCATTTGTCACCTTCGTACTCATATTGAAACATACGTTAGCCGTGATTCATCAGTGACTCCGCGGCACCGTGGCTTCTGACGGAGCCGTGTGGTGGCCAGAGATCGCAAAACAGCAGGAGAAAAAGAAGAAAAAAGTCTTATACCGTGGCTCCACTTCTTACTCCCCTTGTCCATCTGTAGCAGTCAGCATATATAGCTTCAAGGTATGTGGTGTAGTGTGATGTTCGCTGGTGATGACCTACAAACAAGCTTCACTTTAATCACAGCACAAACTCAGGTCGACAACATGCGCAGATTTGAGAGGCACGTTCCTTTTTATTTACAAATATTCAAGTCACATACCAAAACTGAAGACAAAAGCCTCTCCGCAGGGGTACATTTGGGGCAACTCAAAGAGAACATGCGCGAATTCATTGCTCTTCACTCAAAAACGACTCATTAGACCTCACTAAATTTAAGTAACTGACTCTTGAAATCTACAGAGAATGACAAGAAGAAAAGAAGAATCACCCTCACCGAGGAGCACCGCTCAAATAAAGTCACCTGATATATCCCCGGCAATCGCCAAGCCTCCTATCTGGTTCAAGGTAGCGAATTGGCTGGCTAACCAGTACTCCGTAAGCCAAATGGATCCTCAATTGTGACATCGTACACTGACCCAATTGGGGGTTGAAATTGCTATCTCTAGATCTCACGGCTCGGCAGCTGACGCTGTGTGGCACAGCTGCCGCAATGTCAGGTCCTGAACTTCGTGGCAAGTGCTATCTTCTAACTTTCTATTGAAATTTACATCGATTGAACATTGGGAATTAACAAGCCTGTTAGTGTTGACTGAAGCCTGAGGGCTCAGTTAGTGTGCTATCCACCGAGTATCTGGCTCGAGATGCCCCCTCACGGTTATGAGCGCGTAAGTAATAATTTCAGATCTCGAATCTTCAAGAATTGTTATTCTACTTAAAACCCAATGCCTCTCTCTACTTGAATTACTTCTTCAAGGACCCATCTGACCAACCCCAATAGGTTCCTCTAGAAGAAGACGCCCCTGCCCCGAATCCCCAAAACGTAGCCAGCCTCGCCGACTTCCCCACCACCGCACCACTCAGCTTCCACACAGCCGATCTGCACTCCTCTCCTCTATTCCTCTCTCAACTTCCCCACCGAAATGACGAGACAGCAGCAACGTTCATACCTCACAATCAACGCCCCTCCCCAACCCCAGCACCGAGGCCACAAACCCTGCTCTCAGAAAGTGTAACCGAGGATGGTGGAATGAGCATCTGGGCACCGTCAGAACCGGATTCGAGTGAAGAGGGAGACTTAAATGCCATGCAGGAAGATATTTTAGTGCGGTTAAGGGACCGTATGGAAGCGATTGAGAAGCACTTTGCTACCAATCCTATGATTGTACGCCCTCAACTCTGTCTCTTCTGCTAAACTGAATCCCGAATGGGACGGTAGGAAGATTGACTGATTGGGACGTTATAGGGCAAACAAGAGATCGATCTAGAGGAAGCGAAGGAGAGGAAGGAAGCAGCGAATAAGAAGCGGTGGACTGAGTTTTGGATTGGGTTGAGTGTGGCCCTATTTATGATCTGGTGGTTAGGGGGGCTAGGGGCGTTTATTGTGCTTCATGTGTGGCCGAAGCACGGTGGCGGTGAGGGGTCGAATTGAAAGGCAAATCAGATACCGGTCTTGGGTAGAGGTTGGATGAGGTTGGTTTGGAGATGATCTGACGTAAAGATTTCGATTACTAGGGTATCGAAAGGGATATCACGGGATCATTTGACTTTAGATTTGAGGAACCAATGATAACATATAGGAAATACAACGTGAATTCATTGGTATCTTAAGCGCTCATTAGCATCATATAACAACGCGCACAGCTGTCGAACAGTAGAAGCCAAGAAGTGCAAGCGCAGCCACCCATGACTTCATGCAGAATCAACCCCTTCGCTCAGGTGACAGAAACATTCACGGTCTTCGTAATCCCCCTACCCCCTTGCAACGGCAAGATATTCTCCAACGAATCCCCATCATCATCCCCTTTACTCGCAGCAAAATCCTCCTCACTTTGTGCTCCGCTTCCCATCTGACTCTTGGTCGTAATTCTCACATCGTAATTTCCACTCTTGTCTCCCGTCGGCAGACTATGCATTCCAATCCCCTCGTCTTGGACATAATACTTATGTCTTGCCGTTCCCCTCTGACCAGAAGAATTCATGCCTGTCCGACGGGTGACGAGACTGCGTGTGTTTTCGAGGATGCTGCGGAAAAGCGGCCGGAGGGAGGGGAGTGAAGCAGCGAGGATGCCGATGTAGAGTTCGATACTGTTCCATACAAAATAGCTGTCACTACGAGTTGAGTCTGGATTTGCGAGGACGTGGGCTTGGATGACCGTCTTCACAATGGAAGCAGCGCAGGCACTGTGTTTGTTAGCTCATGTTGAGTAAAGGCAACCTGGGGAACGTCGTACAAATATCCTAAGCTTAGAATTGCCAGTAATGAGAGCTTTGTCCGGAGATTGACCTGTAGGCTCCAGACCACACTGATTGGAAGGGATGCAAAGAGGACGTCAGTGATAATGTTGATGATTGAATTGAACATCCCGATTGCAGTGAAAAGGTGGTTGTCAAAACATTTTGCGTTTGGTTCGCCGGCGCGATCCCACGAAGCCCTTATGGGCACACAGGAGAAAAGGATCGTCTGAAATCCACCGTTAGCTTACGGTTTCTCAGTTAAAGACTGAAAATTTTACTCCTTCACTAGAAAGTGTGAACGCTACCAAGAAGACTACAAGGTCTTTGTCAGCTCTGTATCTCCCAGGGGGTTTCGATTAGGAGACTGGTATTGTTTCCAAAAGGTACGTGTAACATACTAATCACGCCATGTAAGAACCACTTGTAAGCTTTCCCCGGTACCAGACGCAACAGGAAGAATGCCACGGAAAGCTTGATGAGTGATATCCCCAGGGTGACGGTCAAGCTATGAAAGAATTGCCAATGTAGCATCTTCACAAACTCGCCCGCAGTGATAGAAGCGGTGTGCATTCCTACCCCGTGTTGTGTTTCGCCAATGAAGCATATTAAAACTCCGACACCACATATCTAGAGAAAAATCAGCACCATTCTCAGAGTACAGGGTAACTTTTGAAGCGGCCATGCTGTTTTCAACTACTCCATGGCCAGTCTCATCGAGAGTGCTAAATGGGTCTTCCTAGCAACGACATGACAGTGTCTTCGAAAATGGTAGAATACGATTGATAGCAGGCATGAGCCTATGAGTGGAAAAAGAAAGTGTCTTACCGTCGCCGCTGTTATTAAATAATCATCCGTTCCAAATGTTTTTAGCATAATTGCACGAACATATATCCGCGCCAGAACCACAATCACAGTAAATGCACAGAAGAAGCCATTGATTGCCAGAATAGATGGTGCATTTGTCGAAGTGTCTACGGGAGTGGGTGTCGACGAGGTATCGCCCGCCAATCTGAAGATTGCTGGCATCATCAAGTTTGTTTTTGGATCGTCGTACGACCCATGCGAGAACTGTCAAGATCCAATTGCAAGATCTTACTGCGAGATGGGCCTGACGGTATTCCCAGCGGTAGTGGTGATCGCCGATTTGTGTTGTATTGATTGACAGTGGATGCTGGGGTTTGCCTTGGGAGGCCCTCGGAGTGCATATCATCAGAGAAAGGGGAACCTTGGAATCGTTCATGCGGGCCCACCAAACATTTAAATCACGCTATTTTGAAAGGAAATCTAGTTTGGACGAACACGGGACCCTGAACTTTTGACAATCCGAGGTTGGAAGGGTTTTACAACTTCCTCCTTTGGGCTCTGGACCCGGTACAGATCGGTACCTGATCGGCGGTGCGATGAGCACAACACAAGTGGGGGGATTGCGCGTGTCGATTGCTCGCCGTTGCAGATGCAGAAAACCATTTTGGTGTAGTCGCTGTTTAACTATCACGTCTTTGACTCTAGTATGAAGTCACTAAGCCACAACACATGTGTTGTTCGTTTGATTCGATAAAAAGCCAGTGGCTTCGTGTCGGAAACGACTGCCACCGGGAAGCTTGGCCCGCCACATGGTGACTACATGACATCCGGGATTCGAAAAATCAGAAACAGGTCAAAGCACACGGGGTCGTCAAGAAAAATGCAAGCCCAGAGAGATGGAACTGCATGTTGCCAAGCCGTTTGACACATTATTCGCAACCATTCCTACTATCCCCTAAAGATTTGCTAGGGTGAGGGTGGCAAACAAGGGTGTTCCAGCTAATCACAGTGTTGAAATCTTCTCGAAAGCAAATCGGAGAAAATCTCCTGGACCCGCAGACTAACATTTAAGAAATATTTAGGGCGGGGAGAGTACAACGTAATGCATGCTGCAATAAGTAGAAAGACCATTGGAAAATTCGAAGAGACAGCCGATCCTTGTCTAGAGTGACAACTTCCACTAGTCTCCCAGGCTTCTGTCCCTGCTTGTTGCATCTGTCTTAGAGCTTGGCCAACTTCTTCGAAGTTTGGGCTTGTACAATCGGCTACATTATGATTAACAGAATAACACTTCTCAACTCACTTGCTGAAACTCTGAGACTTGCGAATTGTAACTAATCTGCGATCTCTTCCATGAAAAGTTTGGACGAAAACGATAGAGCAGAAATTTTCTATCAGACGATCCCCACCATCTCCACCTAACTTCAGGATATGAACGGGAAGGGGTGGTGGACCGAAGTCCCGAGGAGAGCCGAGGTGATGCGAGTGGTTGGACGGAAGCTCCACTGCGGGGACCAAATCTTGGCATACTAGTAGTAGCCGCAAGAAGCGCATCCTTTGAGATTTCAGAAGCAGAGGGCGTTGAATTAACCGTATCACAGATTAGCAACGGGCAACACCCATAGTCTTGGGGGAGGGTCTGAATCTGAGAGCGAATATGGCACGGAAGCCATGAAACGGCGGGATTCGTCTAGGCTCTGGAGGCGGAGTTGAAAGCTATCGAATCAACTTGTTAGCAATTCAGATGAGAAGCTCCCAAAATCTCGTGGACACTGCGGAAACTCCAGCCCCTTGATCAAGAACATACCTGGTAACAGGTGTGCGGGCCTTCCCATGACCATTGACCAAAGACACAGGTTTCCCGGAACCGGGCCAGGCCTGCCCACATGTCGAGAAGATGCTCGGCGGAGATGATCGGGTAACACCGTAGGTCCGGGACGGTGCTGCTCTCGGTGCGAGTATGCGGAGCTGGCATGCTGCGAGCCATGATGGCGGAACCTCGGAATGCCTGCAGTCGTGATCGGCAGTGCGTTTACTGAGTTGGAACTAATCTCCAACTCTTAGAGTTTGGGGGGAAAGGGGGAGCTATTTTACCTTCCCCGAATCCCCGGGTCCAATTTCCCTTGCTCTTCTGTGACTCTGTCGTTCTCGAAACCTGCCACGATCCAAGAGCAGTGGGGAGTTGCTCTCTCTAAGCGGCCTTGCTCGGTTGGTGCTTTGCTTGATCAGTGATCTCGTTCGAATGACTCGGAGAAGGTGCGGCAAATCGATGCTCTCGAAGAGAATCTTCCCGATCAAGAGACAGCAAGTTTTCCTTAGAAGGGTCCTCCTAGCTTCACGAACTCGACAAGTCGTTGCCAGGGCCCTGAAGAGCGCGTTTACCGTCGGGCCCACTCCGCCACAATTCTACAGTATCTCAAAATGCTGTTCACCGCCGCGAGGGTCTCTTGATTCCATCTGGATGAACCGGTGAGTCCTGCGAGCTGCAGCGTTCCAGCCTCCATTGAACGTCGTCCCTTTCGTTTAATTGACCGTCAGGATTACCCCTGAAACTGCCAAGCCAATCGGCAACCTCCTTTTTCGGGTTGGTCGGCACGACTTAGGGCTTCGCCTCGTGTCCCTTGGCAGCCAATTTACCCGCCCCCAAACAACCCCAGCAAAGCTTCATACCACCCAAGATAGCTCAAACAGCCTTTCCCTTCTGGCTCCCTTCTGCATCCTTCCAATCTTGTTCCTTACTGTTCCTTACAAGCTCCCACCCGCCCCACTATTCCGAGCTATTGGTTACCCAAAACGTCCAAACCTGGATCCACGACCCCACGTTGCTATGGCATGGAAATAGGGATGTGAAAATTATGTGATTTAGGACTTGAATGTATAATGATGTAATATAATCCACTGGACTTGGTTATGGTGATAATATGTCTTACTAAGCCTGAACAGGGGGTTTTAGCCGATAGGGTCTGACTTATGCTTAATTTTATACAAATAAGTCATGGTGGATCGGGTGGATCATATGCAATACACGTATTTGATGACTTGATTGTTATATAACGTAAATTATTACAAATTTCACATCCCTACATGGGAAGCAATGTCCGTCAACGAAACTGTGCCCATCTCCCAGCTGGACAAGGGCATGGCGAGGTTCAAATACTGAGCGATGTCTACCTCTAGCCATCTTTAATCCGCTGCAGGCGGGAAGCAAGGCAGACTTTTCTACGTTTCAAATTAAAAGAAGGACCAAGAAACCCCGGGGATCAACGCACCCAGACCTCTCTAGAATCCTGTCACTCTTTTTCAAGATGCGTTTCCAATCCTGGGCACCCCTTCTGCTTGCCCCGGCTGCATCGGCCTTCACTCCAGCATCAACAACCAGCACGGACCTGTTAGCTGCGAAGGGTCTTCTCAATCTTGCAATCAACCAGATTCAGCAGGCTTTTCATGGGAAACAAGGGAGCTGCACATTGGCAAATGTTGCGGTGAGGAGAGAATGGTGAGTGCGGTACTATCCCAAGAGTGTCCCTTTTACTGATAAGCCAAGGTCAACATTAACAAATGCTGAGCGGAAAGCTTACACCGATGCTGTCCTTTGCCTACAAGCAAAGCCTGCTTTGACGAACCAAACCCTTGTTCCGGGTGCTAAGTCAAGATATGGTAAGTAAGCCTGCTCACCGAAGAAATTGTCAAGCTGATGGAACATTGAGATGACTTTGTGTGGACTCATATCAACCAAACACTTAGCATCCACGGCACAGTACGCTTCCCAACACTTCCGTGGAGGGGTTCAATCACTAACACCAGTTCTCGCAGACCAACTTCCTGTCATGGCACAGATACTTCACATACACTTATGAGCAAGCCTTGCGTGACGAATGTGGTTACTCTGGGTTCCAGCCAGTGAGTACACTACTTGGTCCCTCACGAAACATTTTCTAACAACTTCACAGTACTGGGTGAGTTTCCCTGAAGGCCTCTCTGCCCCTTGGAAATCTGGACATGTGCCCTTATGTTTCCAACCATGAGACTGTACTTTATGAAACTAAAGCGCTAACTATAACATACTATTAGAACTGGGGCAAAACTGCTTTCGGTGAGTTCAATTGAACCTCTTGTTGATTTCTCAGTACTGACATGCTTTCAGATCCTGTCAACTCACCTGTCTTTGATGGCTCTGCATACTCCATGGGCGGGAATGGTGTTTATAAAGCCCACAACTGCACCAACGCTCTCCCAACTGGCTTGAACTGCATTCCCCCAGGACAAGGAGGCGGCTGCGTTGAGACTGGACCTTTCAAGAAGTATGTATTCATGACAACTTTATCCCTTTAATGTGGCACTACTAGGGCTATACTAACAACCACTCCAGTATGAGCGTCAACCTCGGACCAGTCGCCCCAGCCCTGGCCGAACCTGATGTTGTACCAACTGGCCCTGGCTCGGCCTACAACCCAAGATGCCTCAAGAGAGATGTCAGCGTTTGGGTGTCGTCGCAGGTGAGAAGTTGAAAAGGCACTTCTCTGTCAAATGTCACTGACACACTATTTCTAGTGGACCACGGATAAAAACTCATCTGATCTGATCACCCAAAACACGGACATCGCCTCATTCCAAACAATTATGCAAGGAGACTTTGCGTCAGGCTTCTAGTAAGCACTATTCCCTCATGAACTAAATAGGAGACAACCTCCAAGCCTCGCTCAAGTAGTCAGTCACTAAATCCATCTCCTCTACAGCGGTGTGCACACAGGCGGCCACTTCACCATTGGTGGTGACCCAGGTGGTGACATTTTCACATCCCCAGGAGACCCAGCCTTCTTCCTCCACCACGCACAAATCGACCGCACATGGTGGATCTGGCAAAACCAAGATCTTAAGAACAGACAAAACGCCATCGCTGGAACCATTACCCTGAACAACACCCCACCGAGCAGAAATGGAACTTTGCAAGACTACATTTCGATGGGTGTCAATGCTGTTGATATCCAGATTGGGGATGCGATGAACACTCTCGCTGGTCCTTTCTGCTATATTTATGTTTAGAGGCGAGGAGTGAGGCTACTTCTTGGTTGGGCACTTTGCTTGTACATAGAAAAGAGCGTGATGTATATACATTTTTAATCGAATGATGAAATGGAAAATTCTGTACTGGCACTGCTTGCACCTCCCGAGCTTGTCTAAACCTTGCTTGAAGTCGTGATCCGTTGTAGGATCATAATGGTTGAATGAATCTAGAAGTCTTGGTACTGTACAATGCTTGCAAGAAGTGATGAATGAAACTCGAAGGATCGGGACATTGCAAGTTAATGCATGGCCAATGAAACTGGAATTCGTGGGACATTGCAAATAGATAGGAGACTGAAGACCTTGGAAGCAGTAGAATATCGCGAATGCAAAAGCCTGAAATATATCTGGACGTAATGGTTCATTTGCAAATAACACCTTCACTCGTCAGACCAGCTTGAAGACTCGAGGCTTAAAATCAATCATGAACGGTTGTGATACGCCAAGCCACGGAAGTGTTCTCCCTTCGGACCGTTCCCCCTTCCCGAGCTCAGACAGAGACGAACACAGCACACACCACTTCTCTCCATCAAGGCACGAAATTCGAAACGCGACACTCCCCGCATTCTCCCCATGTTTCCCCAAGTCTCGTCAGCAGTAGCCCCCTTAATTCTTTCCTCCCACCTTCAAAGTTTCCACCTCGCACAATAATCCTTCCGATCCTACTCTGCCGCCATGTTGCCACTAGCCATGGTGAGACTCTGCAGGTTTGCCAGGGATCCACGCGGCTCGCGGAGCTAAGAAGCTGCCATTCCGCCCGCGGGATCTGCGTTCCAAACAGAACATCGGAGGTATTGCCACTCTGACACTCGAGATGCGCAAGGGGTGGAATAGGGAAATGAGTGCGGATCGGCGGATACTGTTTTTGAAGGGAGCACCACATCTACTCGAAAGGCAGAGACGTGAACTACGCGAACTGTCAAGAAATTTGACTGGGAAGTTTATTCACTGAGCGAGCAATGATGCACAGCACATCATCTGTAGAAATCTTGGCTTCCTTTCTTCGCATCTCACTTGAGGACAATTGCGATATGGTCACGACCGTTAACGAGGAAGGAAGACAAATCACCGAAAGCAGTCAGCTGTACTTTAGTTCTTCACTGGTGTTATTCGCTCGTGACAACTACCCAAAGAAACGGTAGTGGAGATCAATTCCGCTTCCCTATCTCTCAATATATCTCACATTGCAATCAATCTTCCATCTCGCCTTGAAATGCATCGAAAATATTCCTTTGCTCGCAAGTAAGAAACGCCACCCAATGCATGCATGCAACGAAATTCAGGTGTCATCTTAACCCATCGTACAGATCAGCCAAGTGTATCCATCCCACCCATCTAGATGCGCCTCATCTATCGTCTTGGTCTCTTCTCCCTTCCCCTGGAATCCGTCCCTTCCTCGCTATGTCTTTTTCTTCCTCCATCCTCTCTTGTGCTGCGGCTATCTCGTCGCTCTTCACCCCGCATATCGCCTCTCAGCTCCCTGCTGCGTCCACTACCTCTTTCTGATCCTCGTTCTGCACCCCGCTCGGTGCCACGCTCACCATTCCATCCAGCTTCATGAGGCTCACGTGCAGCGTCTCGCTCACGGCCATCACGTCGGCTCCCATCTCTCTCTCTCTCACGGTCTCGTTCTCGTCCACCCTCTCGTCCACCCTCACGACCACTTTCTCTAACGCTGCCAGCATCTCGCCCAGCAATCAAATCACGAGCTGGCGATCTGGGTGCATGCCTATCTCGCTCAGGTTCTCGACGTTCGCGATAGTCGCTTCGAGAGCGATCCTCCTCGGGTGCCGTACCACGCTTGGAATCCCTCTCACGTCCAGGACTTCTTGAGCCTCTTCTGCTATGGTGGCCAGAGCGCTCTCGCCGTCCACTGCGATCTCTGTCTCGCTCTTCCGTTGGAGCAGCAATGCCAGTGATCAGATCAGCGCGTTCGGGTATGGTAGCTCTTGCAGCATCTCTAGGGGTCTCCGCTCTCGCTGGGGGCGGTCCCGGCGGAGGAGGAGGCGGAGCTGGGATCGAAGGAGATGATATAGGCGTCTCCGGTCCCATTCCAGAAGACATTCTGGCACGACTGCGAATGTTCCGATCAGGAGCGTTTTGCTGCCCAGCCTGTTGGAGCATAGTATTGATACCAGCAAGCTGTCGTCTCCCACCTCGAGCCGCACGCTCGGTTGCAGAAGCTGGGCCAGTTGGTGCCGCTAGTCCATTCGTTCCAAGGCCGCTTGGACTTGGCAGCGATACTTTGGGGCCCGAAGGGGGAAATCCTGTCGCCACTGGGGGAAGAGGTGGTCTGCCACGGATGGTGCTCTGCTGTATTGCTGGTGGAGGCATGACTGGGGATTCCAATGCTTTTAGTCTATCAGGATGCATAGGAGGCGGCGGTGGAGGCAGGTTCTTCAAGCGGTCCGGATGGATGGGTGTTGAAGATGCAGCTACAGGTGTACTCGTTGCAGACCCTTGAGAGGCAGATATTTGATCAAATTGACCGGACGCCGAGCGTCTTGGATTGTGACTCGAGGGTCCCGTCGGTGGCTGTTTCTCGGGCGTGGGTGGGCGAGGACCATCAACTCTTCTATCCTGACGTGGAGGAGGCGGATTTCGACTTGCTCTGATATTCCTATCGCGGGGACCAGAAGGAATATCTGGAGATGCCGTAGATGCTGGCACAGGTGCCGGGTTCAAGCGACCAAAATTGGGATCCTCTTGTTGTCTGGGCATTGAGTTTAACCTTCCGTGGTTTGGATCAACTGGCCTCGACGAAGACTGGGACGGTTGAAATGCTGATCGATCGCTTGAGCTTCGTTCGTTCATTCGATCCGACGGTCTATCACTGCGAGGTCCAGCAGGTGGAGGTTGAACATCGTCAGTGCGGTTGCGTGAGGAATTGAAGATATCGGGGGCCCCATTGCGCAGCGATCGATCGTCTCGTCTCGGTTCAGAGTAATCCTTTTCTGAGGCATGTCTCTTCGGCGACTGAGGCCTGGACGAAACTCTATCTCGTATTTCCTCTCTACCACGTCGAGGGGAGTCGGAGCGAGCGGTATCTTTATCCCCAGATATTAGTGCCACCAGCTCTGGATTGATCGATTCTTGACTCTCAGAATTGACTGGCGGCTGCCAATCGGAGTTGTTGGGAGGACCGCGCTCAGATACTGCCCCTGATGTTCTTGGAGGAGGCATATCCCTTGAAAGTCGGCCATTTTCAGCGCCTCGCGTACTGTTGGAAGTCCTCTCGAGATTCTCCCGGGCAGATTCAGCTGTCCATCTAGGTGGTGGGTCAGGGCGAGCGCGATCCCGTTCGCCCCTGGAGCTTCGATCAGACAAGCCGAATGAATCCCTTGGATTTGCATCCATTGCTCGGCGGTCGCTGCCGGAGAAGTCACGAAGTCTATCCCCAGGTCTATCTCCTGGTCTGTCTCCCAATCTTCCTCCTGGCCTGTCCAAAGCTCTCAGATCAGGCAGTCGCGAGTCTCGCCCATCTCTCCGGTCTCCATGGCGAGACGGGTGCCTGTCTAGCATGTCACGGCTCGGGAATGGCGCATCAGGCCTGGTTGGTAGATTTGGAGCGGACCGCTCAACAAAAGAGAGCCTGGAGGTTTCTGGACGGGGAGGGATGGTTGAATCTCTCGGCGGCGGAGTGGCCTTCATTGCATTGTTTCGTTTGAAAATCTCCCTGTCTTTCAGAACATCGGACTTCTTTGGTTCGTTTGCTGAACCAGCGGGCGGCGTGGATCTCGTTTCAGAGTTCGAAGTGACTGTGTTTTTAACAGCTGATGCAGAGACCGAGGTCTTTGCATCGTCGACTTCACCATCTTCGACTTCGGTCGTTGTTAATGGCTTAGGGGTAGTAGCTCCACGCGAACTGCGAGATCGTCAGTTTTCATTCTGCTGGAAGTGCTCTTGAGACCAACCTGGATCGCGATTGGGGCTTGAATTCCGGAGCAGTGGGTTTCAACGCGGATTTTGAAGCTGGTGCACTGATGCGAGGGTTTGCTCCTGGAGCGTTACCGTTCGTTTGGGCCTTGTCAGTCTAAAAGCTTGTTAGCTGGGAATTTTCTTTGTGATCAACAAGACCTACCACTGTAATATGCCCAAACGCTTGTACCATAATCCAACTCTTCGACCTCTTCTTCAATTCAACCAGCACAGCATTGCCGGTCAGAGAAAGATCCTCTCTGACGCCCTTTTCTCGCTTCGCTATACCCTCAAGCTGCTTGATGAAGTGGTTCCCCATAAAATCAATGGATGGGTACACTTCAACGACTGACTTCAATATGGTGATTGCATTCCGGATATGCATCCACTCCACTCCTTCTAAGCAAAGCCGAATAGCTGTGTACATTTGCTGATGCCAGGTAAAGTGGAACCATTTGAAGCCCTTGGTACCATCGTAGCTAACGAGGGATTTGGGCTTCCCTTCCTCATCCAACATTTTCGCGAAACCCGGTAGATTCGCAGATGCGCCCCAAGCTTCCTTTTCGTATAGAGTAGCGTTGTTGTGCCAGCGGTCAAGGTCAGCCAGAACGAGACGGAGAAATCGGCCCAAGTTTTCGGCCTCACGGATAGTACAAGTGAAGATGATTGATCGCAAGCGGTTGGCTCGGAAGAGATGGCCGTAGAACGAAAGAAGCCGGAAGTGGGGTACTCCGTTGTCGTGTAGAAATTTTACCATCTTGAAACAGAAATCCGCATCGCTCGGAGAGAGCAAGATGCGGGGGATCAAACATTTTTCTAGTATCGCATCGCTGACGTCTTCGGCTTTGAATGGCTTAAACCAGTCAGCCTTGTGTCTGAGAAGACGAGCTTTGGTTCTGCCAAATCCTCCAACAAATTTTCCAAATTCGCCCATCAAAGCATCTCGAGTCTGGCTGAGAGCCTCCTTCCTGCTCTCCTTGATTGACATCCCAGCTCGCGTCATGTCCGTTCTGTCTTTCATGACCAGAGACTGTTCATTCAGGAGGCGTGAGATTTCAGTGTCATAGCTCGTACTAGGGATAGACAAATCACCCAATGTGGCAGTCCAAAAAGTGACATAGAAATCTGCACTGATGTAGTTGAAAGCTTCTTTTGGGAGAGCATCCTTAACACCAGTGATGATGGGTTCGAGAATCTCTTCGAATGGGTCCATAGATGAGGGAGTCAGTGGAGGACTCTGGCTTTTCAAATCTGTCATCGGCGTGTCCTCTTTGGCTTCAGCACGGCTGTTGATTACTGCGGGTTGGGAAGCGCTCTCATCGCCGCTTGCCTGAGCTATGTTGTCCCCACCGTCCATGCCAACATCACCATCAGCATCAACGATAACCGGAGCGGATCCCGTCGATGCCGCGAGACTCTTGACGGTACCATTTGGAGAGGGCGGTGTGACTTTCGAGATGCGATGGGCTAGACTTGCTCGACCAACCATGAATGCGAGGGCTGGAGCGAGGCCGAAGTCTGCGATAAGCTCTGGTATGCCAGGCACATGTTTGTCAAAGTCTTCAATGGTCAAATTGCTACGGAGAAGATCAAGATACTGAGTTAAGGTTGATTGCGTATCATCGACCATAGTTGCCAGCATCTTGATATGTGCGTCTTCGTCCGAAATCCGGTAAATGGCGGATTGGCGGAACTGTGCAATAGAAATGAGAAGTTCACCAGCGAGACGTGTCTCCACTAGAGCTCTCATAAGCCGATCGCCGGTTCTTATGGATTCAAAACGTCTGTCCTTCAAACCGATGAGCGTTTGCTTCCTCAGAACTGGGCCACCAGACATCGCAAGAAGCTCTTTATCGCTGAAGTCCGTGTCTGGAACGATACCGGCCATCTCTGATATCAGCTCTTTTAAGATGACTAGATCGGTAGAATTGCCGCGATAAAGTTGATCGTTGACGTATTGGATAATTGGTGCCAGGTCCATGATCCGATAACGCTTGAAGACTTCTCCCGTGAATTTGGAAAGTGCCAGAAGCCATCGACTTGGCAGGAGAGCAAACTCGGCATTGTTGCGACTTCTCTTATGTCCACCAAGTGCGTTCATTAGAGACCAAACAAGGACGTCGTAGCCTAGGTCCGAGAAGTATTTCGCACATTCAACGACCACTTTCGTTAAATTGTTGTAAGATTCAATTTGGGTTAAGGCAACCTTGAACACAATGCCAGGGTTAGCGGTAGCCGTTTTGGACAGAGTTCGAGCCATCGTTTGGGCGTTGATCCCGCTGATACGCTTCATAGTACTCAGTGTTTCAAGTCTTGCTCGCTCAAAGGCAATCTTCATTGCGGGTAACTGAGGCGTGACCCTCCCTTCGAACCAGTCTGCGTAGATGGCGTATCTCGTAGATGTTGGGTAGAACTTCAGCATACTGTATATCTCATTAACGACCTCCGTGTTGGCTTTGTTGAGACTGAGACTAGGGACTAAGAGTCGTTTCAACAGATCTTGCCATCTGTCAAGATTGCTCTGCGATCGATCCTCCGCAAGACTTTTCGTGCCAATTCTCGCAAGCCTTGATAGCAACTGAGCGTCCTTGCCAATGCTAACACCGGAGATGCTTAGAAGAGTATCGCAAAGAGTGAAGATATCATCGACGTTTTGACACACAGGGATATTATCCGCCCATTCATCCCAGTAGAATCGATAAGACAGGTTGTCGTTTGTGTCGTATTTATCAGGAAACGGCCAACGTAGTTGCTTGCGAGTTTGCAATTGAGTGAGCCGAACTTGACCCTTTGGCACACCATTTTGATCGGGGTCCGGTATCTTCTTGGTCGGGCATTCTGCATCCTGTGTCGCCGTGGGTCGACTCGCGGCGTATACATCCTTTATCGAGTGGTTGAGGATGCGGTTGATCAAATCAAGAAGTTCGGGATGCGCCTCGGTCAGAGTGGGAAAGCGTCCAAGGATGAACAGCGACTCTGGGATTGCACCAATAGTTAAGAGACAGGTCAAAAGTAGAACCTTCTGGTCAGTAGGCTCCCCTAGCTGATCCTTCTCTTCCCCATCTGGAGCAGGTTTCGAGACTGGATCAGGCTTAGCTGCAGTTTCCCGAGTTCTACCATTGTTTGGTAACGTCTCATCTGAGAGTGCTCCGGCCATTGTCAAAGCATTTGCTGCACCGCCACCAGGTCGATTCAGTCTCTCCTTTTCCGCCAATTCTGCTTTTCTCTTCTCCATCTGAGCCGGCATGTCCTCATCGGTGGGCCAAATGTGTGGGTATATGTCTCGGAGGGAGATGAAGCCAATCTTGATCAACAATGCTGTGAGGTACATGAGGTTTGCCGGGAAAGGATCATCTTTGTCCCGTACGTCGGAAGCGTAGAAGCGTAACTTGAAACCGAGTAGTTGAGCCGCTACACGGTTCCCAGAAGGTGGAAATGTACCGGTCTCCTTGATCCATCGACGGTCCGCGTCAAGCTCCACATTTTCTCCTCCAGCCCCTAATATTCGGGACTTGGTTTCCTCATCAACAATCTGTCTCCCTCCAAGTTCAAAAAAGGCATCAAGTCCAATCTCTCGAGCTCGTGGCCAAAACCGGATATCTCTCTTTTCTCTCTGCTGTCTTGCAAGCTCGTCTTCTTCTTCCGTTGGTGTCCAACCAGGGGAGCTGGGGAGTGCCCATGTTGGCAAGCCTGCGGATGCGACGACGAGATCTCCATCCCCAATTCTTGGCCACCAGGAGCTGACACGCAGCAGCTTGATGAAGAATCGATAGTGTTTGATGAGTACTGCTGCAAAGACGTCGAGTGTGATATCGAGGACTCTTCCTACATCCAAGTCAAATGTGCCTATCAAACCTTTCACCCTCTCGAATGTGTCCTCGACTACCTCAGCAGACGGTGGCTCGCTCCCGCTTGTCGTAAAAAGTTCAGTGACGAGTTTCGAGTATCCTTCTGTTTCTTCCCGTAAAAGATTGTAGTTCGCTTGTCGGTATAGGAGATTTGTTGCTTGTCGTACACCAACACGATTGAAAGTGTCTCGAGTTAAGCCTATGTCTTGAAGCAGTCGACCATCAAGCACCTGGCGCATGATCGTCGGCGAGATTCCGGTAGAGGCAATGAATGGTCGAAGACTTGCGCTGGTCGGAGTGTTTTGGGGATGATCTGCCTCAACTATCATTGAAAGTGTATCCAGGAAGAATGTTGAGGGGTCAAAAATAACGGAGGTGTTTTCTGCGGGTATTGTATCTGGTCCAAGGATATCCTTCACACAACTGCCAGCATCCGTAGGATCTAGCGTCTCATCCAGAGTTGCGCGTATCAATTCCTGGAAGACTGACGCCAGATCCATAGGATCTTCATCCTGTCGTGCCTGCATGCCTAGTTGGACCACCTCTTGCCGACCAGTGGTATCCCAGGAGGCCATTCGTTCTTCAGTGAGAAACATATAGTCGAATGGCGCCAGATCTGGTTTGGGAATATGGCTGGAAAGGTCTGTGGAAGGTGTCGCAATTTGCGTCGCGCTTGAAGGCCGCGGTACTGGAGGAGACATTGGCCCTGGTGTTGATCTGACAGCTGGGTTTATGTTGAGCTTGTTAGGATTGTCGCGTGAATCATTCCTACGCCCTCCCCGTCCGCCAAGTCCCCCTTGTCCTCCGCGACTCGATCGTCTGCCTCCATCTCTCATGTCCTGACCTCTATCGTGCTGGCCAAGGTTCGTATTTTGCGGTCGATGTGGGGAAGGTCGGTTCTCTCCTGCATCGACTGAGGTCCTCTCATTCCTCTTCCTCTTCGCAGGCGCCATCTCCGCCTCGATCCCGATTCCTCTCAATCTCTGCACATGTGTAAGGAAGGGAGCTTCAAGACTATTGAAGCTGACAGAAATGGTGTTCAGGAATGAGCGGAAATTTTCGAAGTGTTGTTTCGGATGAAGAGGGTCATCAGGTGTAGATGATCTTCAGGGATGGACTTGCGTAACGATTGTGGGCAAATCCGAGGTGGATGTTTTGGCAATAGCTTCAAAATTCATCACCATCTCGCGGCGCGGCAGGTGAGCGAGTTGGTGTTCACCTGCGCTAGGGCCGTTTATGGTTAGCTCCTTCCTCAGCCTCATATTTCAGCCACTCGGGCTACTTTTTCAACCAACTGGAAAAGTGGATAAAGTCCGCGAATCTGACTGGACGCTGGTGACGACTTCGCGAGTCAAACTGCAAGCTCACCGTAATCCTTTACTGGCCTCGATATAAATCTGACCATCCTTTCCGAACATTTGCTTCTTCAGCTTCGAACCAAAATGGCCGGCACTCCTCCCCTTAACGGGGCAGCAACCGTACCCACACACAAATATGGTCAGTCAACTCCTTCAGAACTCCGACAACCCTCCAACAGTAACGATGACTGAATACGTCCAAGAAAGAACGCAGCAGCAACCTGAGAACCCATTTGCCTCCTTAATCCCCGATCAGGCCATTGCCATCATTCCGTCCTTCACGTTGGAATCAGGTGTCACCTTGCACAATGTGCCCCTGGCATACAGCACACGAGGAAAACTTTCTCCAACCCGAGACAATGCTATGGTTATATGCCACGCCTTGACGGGCAGTGCAGATGTTGGTGACTGGTGGGGTCCTCTGCTAGGGGGCCCCGGGAGAGCATTCGATATATCGAGGTTCTTCGTTATTTGCATGAACAGTCTGGGCAGTCCGTATGGTACTGCCAGTCCTGTCACATGCAAAGAAGGAGATCCACAGAAGGAAAGATATGGACCGGAATTCCCTCTCACCACGATCCGGGATGATGTGAAGTATGTTCTTTGTTCTGTTTGCTGAATGCGAGCTGATTGTTTCAGTCTTCACAAAGTTTTGCTGGATGATTTAGGGGTCCGACAAGTTGCGGCTGCCATAGGAGGTTCAATGGGAGGAATGCTAGTCCTAGAATGGGCATACTTTGGGAAAGACTACGTTCGATCGATTGTTCCGATCGCAACTTCGAGTCGACACAGTGCATGGGGGATTAGCTGGGGCGAAGCACAAAGACAAAGCATCTATGCGGACCCCAAATATGACGATGGATATTATCCCTTTTCGGACCCTCCTTCGGCGGGCCTCGGCGCGGCACGCATGTCGGCTTTGCTCACATACCGGAGTCGAAACTCGTTCGAAGCTCGATTCGGACGAAACACTCCAGATGCGTCAAAAAAGCAAACAATCAGCGAGGCTCAGCACCCAGCAGATGTACACTTAGCAATCCATAATGATGGTCATCGTGCAACCCGCTCGCCATTATCAGGGCCACGAAGTTCTGCAAACCTCAATACTGCCCAGACAAACGGGAACTCCAACGGGGACTCCAGCTCTGTCGATTTTACAGATCCTCAGTTTCATGGTGCCACTGTGGGCACGCCGTCGAGCCCCCAGAGAACGACGTCGACCTATTTCTCAGCACAATCATACCTTCGCTACCAAGGCCAGAAGTTCGTTAAGCGTTTTGATGGCAACTGTTATATTGCCATTACTCGCAAATTGGACACTCATGATGTCTCCCGATATCGAGTGTCCCCTGATTCTGAAAATCCAATTGCGGACGCTCTCGCGCAAATCGAGCAACCGACCTTAGTCCTCGGTATCGAAAGCGACGGACTATTTACCTTTGACGAGCAAAAAGAATTGGCCAGTTATATACCCAACGCACGATTGCGAAAGATAGACTCTCCAGAAGGACATGATGCATTCTTACTCCAATTCGAACAAGTCAACCAACACATTTTAGACTTTCTGCGAGAGGTCTTACCTGATATTATGGAGGCTCCTGGAAATACAATTGTTGCTGCTGAGGATGGAGTTGGTGCTGTAACGAAGAATAGCACGTTCGGTGAAGCGGAGGTCGAGGATATGACCGCATGGTAGTTATGTTCATACGTTGAAATACCCATTTTCGATGAAGTTATCATAAATCATCTCTCCTTAGTCTTTGATGTGTGATTTGAATCTTTAAGGAGCTATAATTTGTTCAAGTGAAGAGGCTCGACACCTCGCCTGCAAAAGCGAAAGGACAACAACTTTCACAGTTTCACCATCGAGATGGACATTCACTTCTTGATAGCACGGTTTTAGCACTAGAAATCTTAGCGATGACCGCCTTTTATCTTTCTTTTTCAACCCTTCCTCCCGCTCAACCTCCTCCTTTCAGCAATCTCAACACCTCGACCTCGATTTCCTCGATCGAAGCCGCACTACGCAGCCTGTACTGGATGAAGACAACACTTTCAATCACCGCTTCTTCCTCACGCATCTGGCGATACACAGACGAATCTTCCGGCCAACCGCTTCCCACGAGATTTACAACCGTACTTCACATTTCCCATACACGCGTCTCGTGTTCATGATGTGTATCTTCACAACATCCCACCACTCATCCTGTAACTGCGTGGTCTCCCGCACCACTACTCCGTGCCCCGATGCTTCCGAGCTCGCAGGCCTGGGGGCGTACCGCGGATCTATCTGTCCTGCTTTTGAGCATGTTAAGGTCTTCCTCGACGAAGGCGAGGCGAAGTGTTACAAGCATCACGACGGAGAGCCTTCAGCCCCAATGGTGGGTGGAATGCCGGAGAGGGGAAGTGTTGGTGATGCTGGAACTGGACTTGGATCCGGTGTTATGCGTCGAAGTTTGGAGAGGAAGAGTAGCCAAGATAAGACTGGAGCTGGACTTGCTTTTCCCGTCCGTCCAGAAAAGAAGAGAAGCCAAGGTGAGGTTGGACTTGTGCTCGGTAGGAAGAGAAGCAGGGCTGTTCGGTTCAAAGCTGGTAAGATCAAGGAAATGGTGAAGAATCTTGATGGAGCTGTTGTTCAAGAGGAGCCAGCGAGCGAGATCAATACTACTACGAAAAGAACTCACATTGGTAGCAAAAGGAAGGAGACTAAGGGCAAGATAAATGAGATGAAAGCCAAGGATGGCATGGCGACGGAGATCGACGGAGCTTCTGGACCAAAATATTCCATTACGAAGGTCAGAGGAACTCCTAGCCAAGATGAGGAACGCGAGACGACATGTGAAGGCATTCTACAGGCAAACAGCGCTTGGGATATTAAGGGGGCTTCAGGACCAAGGGATGGCGATGCGGCAAGCGTTCAATCTCTGACCGATTCTGAGTTCGACGAAATCTTCGGCTTCAAGGATATGACTCAAAGCACCAACGAATTCCTTGACCACAACTCCGTCGCTCTTCATTCGAACTCACCTCTCGCCCAAGACTCTGTCACTCTTAAGACCGACTCGCCCCTTGACCAAGATACAGTCGCAGGAGAGGATTCCTGTATCGCTGAAATCGCCAACCTGGTTATCGAGTTCCTCGCTCCCAGCCCCGCCGTTGCTGGGACCATCTTTCCTCTCGCTCAAATCAACACCACATCCGAGCTCGATCAAATTCCCACCCAAGACGAGCTCCCCATTTATGGTCTCCGCGTCTCAACAGTCGCTGGAGAGGATTCCTACCTTGCCGGCCTCGTAACCCCCACAGGCGAGCTCGACGAGCCGTCATTCCAGGAAGCCGACTTCAACCCAACGTTCCGGTTCTCAACCATTGTACGGCAATATTCCGACCTGGTCTCTCCAATAACCGATCTCGACAACTCCATCCACGCAGAAAACAACTACTCCGCTTCCCCCTCCTCAACCGCCTCATCCCACTGCCAATCACCAGACCCCATTACTCCCTCCCGCCAGCACCTTGCCTATCGGAACTCACCATCCACTACGCCGCTCCTCCTCCGAATCTCCACGCACATCGACCATAAAGCCAAGTTCTCCAATGCCTCGTCGAGTTACCCCGACGACGAAGCTGCTCCCAATAAATATCAGGGCAGCCATTCCCGCTTTTCTAACCACGACAACAACTCATCTGAAGATATTCCTCCCCCTGGATGCCACGCCAATCATAAATCTAACCACTCTTACGCCTCGTCCACATACTCTCACAATCCCGAGAGCAACAATGATCCGCCCCTCCTAAAATACCCCCACCATACTGACCGAACTGATTCCGGCTTCTCCTCGTCCTTTGACTCGGACCCATTTTACATCAGCACCCCCAACGCAACGTCCCCATCAACATTGACGCCGCAGACTTCGTTCGGTGATGATTTCAATGGTAAAGAAAAAACAACCACCTCTACATCAAATACTTTCACGCCACAAACCTCGTTCGGTACCGACGGTTCGAACGACGCATATCAAGAGTGGGAGTGGGAGGATGAAGAAGTGGAAGACGAAGACGGAGAAGACCACGGCCGGCAGAGTTTGATCAAAGACTATATCCCAATTGATGGGACGGTTTGGAACTGGGATGGCAGCCGCTGGGTTGGACAACGGGAGGATGGTAGCTTTCTTTTTTAGGGCGAAGTTAGTATGAAAATTGATTGGGTTTTTTTGGGGGAGGGGGGGCAGGGGGCATGGAGAGGGTTTGTATTTTGTGTGGAGAGAAGATGTGGAGGTGTATCTTCTATGGACCTTTGTGTGTAGAAGGAAGCTGGAGAGTTGATCTGGGGATGTCGCCTTTTATAGACGACGAATGTTCTGTTGACTAGTCGGAGCGAGAAGATGACGAAAACAGAGGAGAGAGTCGAGTGAATTTATTCAGTATAATTGGATATGACGATTTTCGTGAAATGCCAGCTCTTTGCAAATGATATTGCAGTGATAGCGAGCTTACGTTGAGGAGGTAAGGATTTTTCATTATTCATTATTCGTTGGCTCTGTTGTGTTTCTGCTGCCGTTTCCGGTGTTCCAATGTTCCAACTCCGATTGCAACTCTAATTTTCCATGCTCCCAACTTGCACCGACCCTTCGATAACAATAATGCACAACCCTGAATAGCATAGAAGCCATTAAAATCTCCTCTTTCCAATGCCAGAACAATGCTCTTTCAATAAATACCAGGAACAATGACCCACCGAACCCTCTTACAATACTCCTCCCATCCCTTCCCATACTTCTTCGAACACCTTTCCTCATCCCTCCAACAGCGATGAATAAGCAGAATGGTCATGAAAATCGCGTACGTCCAAGGTAGCAAATGAGTGAATCCACAAGTAGCACACATCGAGTATGACAATATGAGATCGCCGAGGTAATTCACATGTCTCGCCAAGCCCCACCAGCCAGAGAACAAGAGCAGGGAGTTGTGCTCCAATCCATCGTTGGTCTGATACTTGACGCGGAGGACCTTGGCCGGGGCCCCCCAGAGGTTACAGATCCCTTTCGTTCTGCGAACTAGGTCTTTTTGGTGGTTGACAGAGCGGAAGAGGATATAACCGCCGATTCCTGTGAGAAGGATTGCTGCAGCTTGGAAGTTCGACCATACGATTGGATTACTGGCGAGGTACTGGTTTTGAAGGGTGTAAATGGCCGGGAGCCAGACAAGGGATCCCCATGCGAGATAGAATCCGAAGTGGTCATGGCAAATATCGATGGTCCGGAGATACCAATCCTCGTTTATGAAAAAGTCTACCACATATATGGTATGGAGGATGGTAGAGACCAAGATTGATTTGGTGATGTACCCATGGGTTTGGTATTGGTAGGCGATGAATGAGAAGTCGCTGGCGGCGAATTAGTATAATTTTCGGATCATTTCATATTTTCCACCTGCTCAGGGGGGAATTTGAAAGAGAGTTACACGTGACATCAAATTTGAAATGCTCACATCAGAGTCCACTACAACGAATTAGCAAGATATTTCATTGGAGGTAGAGAGCCGGGAGCATGTCTCATGCTCCCAAACAGTGGAATAGGGAGCTCTGGGCATGGGATAAAGAAATAGTTGGATACCGCAACAATTCCAGGGCGGCCATTTGTGAATAATTTGAAATCAAAATATTTCCCAATCCTGGGATTAAGCTCAATTCCCATGTACAAGTCGTACATGATAGAACCTGTCACAAGTCAGCATTCCATAACTCCCCTCATCTCTGGGACACCCACCACTGAACTTTCGATCCTTCTCGTGAGTTGGACTTAGATGAGCTTTTGCATAAGCCAATCCCGTGAGGAGAAACCCAGCTATGTTTGCCGTGACGAGAAGCGGCTCCCAGTGCCTTGCAAGAATTGCTGGATCAAGAAAACCAAAGACAGCCAGTGTGAGGAACAGAACATGAGTGATGATCCAAGCCAGCAAACCATTCGTGCGGTATTTGAGGAGATTCCCGGCCGGAGTCAATTGTCCAGTATTCAATTTGCTGGGAAGGAATTGATAGAGAGCCACCTGGAGCAATATCCAAGCTCCATATCCAAGCGTCACTTTGAAATCCGGCCTTGGGGCGTATAACAGGAAGAAATTGGCTGGGCCGAAGTCCAACAAGGCGTTGTACGCTGCACTCAACGAGCCATGAAAGGAAGAAAGGGCAACCCGTAAGAAAATGACGAGACAAGGACATAGTAGCATGATGGCCGCACAGCCCAATGCATGTAACCAGGAGCCATGGTGGTGTCGCCGACCCCAGGAGATACTTGAATCGCGAGTCTGTGAAAAAGATGCAAGTCGCGGTCGTTTTACTAAGCCATTAGGTTTGTCTGTCAATTGGGGTGTGTCGGTGGCGCCGTGACGTGAAGGGAGGATGATCCCCTCCATTGTTGTTTATAAGAATGGAATACGCAAATGTCCTGGGGAAGTGATTGACTTTAAAGAAAACTGAGAAGGCAATTGCAAATGGAAGAAGTCTGTCTCCTGCTAGTTCTTGATCGCGCTAGTACAACGGGAAGGGACGAGGCCGAGGGTCGAGTGGTGACGAAGCTGACCATTAATTGTCGTGGCTTCCCTCGTAGATGTAGTTATTGTAATTGAGAATTACAAAAAGGTAGGAGGGCGCAGGTCTTGCATGAACAGCGTGATCAAGCCCGAATCTGCACAAGGGGTAAGGCAAAGTTTAGAATGGTGCCAGTCAAGGGCCGATATTAGACAGGATTCCAATCAGAGATCTGGGATCTCGCTTCGATCATCCCTTCCACAGGTGTGTTCCATCAAGCCACACCTTGCCTTTTGGATTCGACTTCCAAAGGGCCAGTATGGCCGCGCCCCAGTCCAAGCATTGGCCCTGGTTCGAGGACCCGATTCATCCTCCCGGAGACTCTGCTCCGTCGATATTGCGTTGCCTTGTAGTGTAATGAAATTGTAATGAGAGAGGCGTGTCCCTTTACCGCAGCGTTCCTTTCTGCATACTGTATGCTCACAGCCGTGCTTATCAATCCAGGAGGCATTTGGAAATAAGCCACAAATCGAACTGGGCGTCATGGCGCAGCACTACAATTCGTGGTCACCACGAGCGATATAACTTGCGCGACACACGGATGTCACCGCAGAGTGCTGATGCCTCGAGTCATCAACGGATTCGGTCGAGACAGAAACACGTGGCATACTTCGAATTACGCGGCACGCCCAGGTTACCTGCTCAGTCTGGTTGACCACAGCCCAGCACTTTCAAAGACGACCGACGAACCAAGCAGCGACCTCGTGATTGGATACGAAAGGGCCCTTCGAGGAACTCATTGCGGTCTCGCAAAGATCGCAAAGAAGGTGTTTATCCCGGTTGACCTACATGTTGGGATGCTGGGAAGGAAGAGATGGAAATGGTTGAAGTTGTGAAGTGGGAGGCGGAACCTTGAAGTCAGATTAGCCAGGCCTTGGCTGCACAGAGGCAGCCGAATGCTGGCTCCGGCTCGGACACCCTTCTTCGGCCCGGCACCACCAGTATCAATATCTCGACTGAGTTTCCCATGCTGCAAAATAAAAACCATCGAGATGCGGTTCTGGTTCTATCAACAAACTCTCGCATCCAATCCGGGCGTATCGTGTAGAGACGCGTACCTGCGTCAGGAGAGCTCTGAAGCGGCTTAGTGCAGATGGTAGCCCTCGGGCATGGTTTGGAAGATCATCTTCGTGCAGCAGGTGTTTCAATGAGGTTTTCCCCGAATGCCCCGAACCTGGAGCAGTCTATTGATATCTTCTGGTGACTGGCCACTTGGAAGAACTAGTGTCTTGCTAGAAGTTCGGGGTACATTCACGGCCGTGGAGCTTCTTCTTCGTCGAGTTTGTGCACTTTTGTTTTATTCACAGGTTCAAATGCAATTATTTCTATTCTCTTCGTTTTCTGGCTCTCATTATTCTTTCTTAGTCAACGGTCAAGTGACCGAAATGTCTCCACAAATCGAGAGCATGCCACTCGAGGGGTCGAGCTATAAATTCTCAGCCGAGGGCCAGTGGTCTCTCCAAAACCTATAATCTACACATATGGAATTCAAACTAGATCCAAGGTACAAATGGTGCAAACAGGTAACCATAAGACACCTTGCATACCAAACCAGACACCAAGCCTTTCATCTTAACAACGGAAAGGTATACCACGGACGGAAATAATTACGGCTGGCGATGCTGCGCATGTGGCGGATATAACAGATCAGGTACGTCCTGCAGATGCGGGGCTACAAATGTTCTAGCTGTTACGGTGGTTAGTATCATGCTGGCCTTCGATATGTATGCTCAGGTCTTGGACCTCAGGTAGTAAGCACGCATTGAGCTACAGTGGGAGGGAGGATAGTGGTTTCAGTATACCGACAGAGAATGGCCATTCTATTTAATAATCATCGTTTGTTCAGTCTTAAACGTGGAATTTTCCCCGAAACACCTCGGAGTTTGCTGGGAAAGTAAGATTACATTCACGAGCCCCGTTCCACTACCCCTTTTCCAGAGCTTCTTTCTGTGCTCCTCTTAATGCCCATATTGCCTAATATTCCTTGAATAGGCACCGAGAGCAATTCCCGCTTGTTTCATCATAATCCAATCATCGAATGCCACAAATATTTGTTGAAAACATTGCTGCTGTCGAAACCCTGTCATGTCACATGCCTGATTTTACTCGGCTGCTTCCCCTTTGCCCCTCCCTAACACTCTCGCTTGCTCTTCTCAATTACATTCAACCCAGATTAATATCAAGATCTATGGCTTGTGATTCGTCTCACTCATTGAACACATGCTTTCAACTAGAGAAAAATAGAAAATTTCTCCAGTTTGATAAATGTGTGTGCTGTGTTTCTTTCCACTGCGATTGAATCAATATTCCTCACTTCCCAACATATCTATCTCCACACACAAAACATACAGACAAAGCTTGCTTCTCTCAAACAAACAAGTAGCAGTAATCTATCCGTAGAGAAGGCGGGATTACGCGAAGCCACCAATCACAACCCACTCAACCGATTCCCACACCCAAAACGAACGGTTCTTGGAAAGAGAAAGACCAAGAATATGGGCATTGAGCAAGACCCACCCCTCTGTAACCAACCTGTTTCTTTGTCCTATGAGTTGGGCTCCTTACCTCACTGGCAGGGAGTGTGTTTCATGCTCCCGGCTCGCTCGCGACTCTCTCCTCGCTAAAGAAATACATGGTTAATTCGTTGGTAGGGGTCTGGATATGTTGCTGTTGCGGTTATCGAAACTCTAGAAATGGAGAAGATGGAGAGTATTGTCGGCGGTGTTGGCATTGGAGAGACAGATGCTGTGGTGACTAGTGTGAGGTGGAATCCTCGAGAGAGTGAGAAACTGGGGGTTGGAGAAGTTGCCGGTGGCAGGGAGGAAGGTAGGGGAAGAGGACGGCGCGAGGCGTTGCATGAAAAATAAAATGGATTCAAGATCTCGAAAGAATTCCGAAGAAGGATTCGGGCTCGATAGAAGAGAGAAGTAATGAGAACATAAATAAAATGGAAATGAAGTGAATCACGCACCTCTCTCTCTAAATTCCGCCATCTCAGCAGTGCGCCTATTACTTTCCCTTCCCCTTCCAGTCTCTTCCACTCCACCCATACCGGTAATCGAGATGTGCCTAATAACAGAAACAACCTACACTGCCTGCAAGCACACAAAAGTCTACACAAACCGCAGCGCATACCATGCGTCCTATTTCCATGGCAAAGAGTCTCTGAAGTGCAAGAAAGCAAGGGAGAATGAGGCCAGGATTGAGGTGTTTGTGGGGACTGTCTTGAGCCTTATTTAGATGCGAGCATGGGGGAGGAGCCTAAGAAGGACAGCGGGAATAATGGCATTGGCTTAGACGAAGAGATAGAGGCTCGACCCTGAGTTTTTGGGGACGGCCTTTGCAATTCCGAAAGAGATGAGATAGCAGAAGACTCAACAAAGGCTCTGAACTTTTGGTTGCAGAAAGCAGAATGATCTGGGCCCTGGAGGTCTTACCTCATTGCCCAGAAACCGTCTTGTGCATTGGGTGCGATTTTCAATAAATTCATATTCCCCCAAGGCATTCAAGAATGTCCCAGTCAGACAACGCTCTTTGACTGCGATATGCAATAAATCCTTTATTTTCGTATTTACTCAACTGTTTCCACTAAATACAAGGAGTTTTTTTATAAAACACTGTCATCGATAAATACTTCCATGGTGGAAGTGGAGACGGTGCTATAAGCAGAGCTTCACGAACTTTGATCAAATCAGAATCTCTCAGGTATTTAGAGTCATGTAAAAGTAAACGAAGCGCGTGGTCTCTTGGTTGAGTGGCAACCATTTTTAATATTTTGAGGCGCTTGCCAATCTTGTGACTCTGTCCTAATCTCACCCATAATCAATCATCAATAAACAGTTCTCGCAAAAAGTCCTTTTGAAGTTTCATTTCTCATCTTGAGTTCTTTTTCGCCTATTTTGAAGCGAATCCATATCTATCCGTTGGCCGTCACCTCTCCAACCAATCGCCGAACCCGAAGCCTTCAATGCACCCAATGCACCCAATGCTTCCTTACTTCCGCGCCCAAACCACCAAGAGATTATCGTTAAAGTATATGAATCTTGTACCCCACCCCGCTAATATTGAAAACGAGAGTCCTATCCTTCAACGCCATCCTTCATGCTCATCCCAAAAACCCCATACCCTTCTCACGTCTCTTCTTCCTCTCCGATTATTGTAAAGTAGTCGTCTTGTGTGTGTCCTCGTCAAATCATCACTTGACTTAAATTTGCTGCTCGTTCGGAGTCGGCGGCATGCTATGAAAGTCGTCTTTCTCATCCAATTCCTCGCTATGTCTCGCAGCACTGGCTTCCTGCACCTCGATACTGGAAAGCGGTTCCTCGACCATAGGCGAAATACCATCAAGATTCGATTCCTTCAACTCCAACTCTACCATCTCCTCCAGCGACTTTCTCTTTGACTCCTCCTCCGCTTCCGCTTCCGCTTCCGGTGTGATGGTGGCTTTTTGAGATTCAATGCTCTTCCGCTGACTATCCACACCATGTAAATCCACATCCTCGAACCCATCTTTCGTCGGGCTGCGGATGGGAGATTGGCCACTGGCTTGGTCAATCATGAGCACCTTACTCGCTCTCGCCATATTCCGCGGCGGCAAAGGTGGGGGAGGCGGCCGTTTCGGGATGTCGACGAGTCCACCTCTCGCCTTCACCGCTTGGGGCATAAAGACAGTAGCTTGTGCGCTCGCGGCCTCGAAAATGACGGGCTCTTCCTCGTCATCTTCGTCTTCGCTGACGTAGCTGTTATCGGCTCCGTTGTCATGATGTTCATCGTGCTCACGGGGGCTATCATGCATGGTCGTGCCGTCGAAATCCTGGTTGTGATTTAGATGCGAGAACTCTCCAAGGTCAATTTTGGTGTAGTCAATTTCCTCGGGTTCCCCGGTTTGGTGTTCATCTTCTTCTACTATCCGCTTATGTTCGTTGCTTCTTGATGGCGAGGTGCTGGGTGTGAAATCGTCGGTTTGCGTGCCCATTTCTGTGGTTTGGGTAGCTCGGTCAATGCTAGTTCTGGTGCGAGAACTCCGGTTAGACATGTAGCTCTCCCTGTTACTTCGGGTTCCTAGTGTGTCCATGCTTCGCCGGTGGAATTTGCTGTATATGGGACTTGTAGGGCTGGGGTTGTATTCGAATTGCGTGCTTGCTGGTCTGCTCTTTGATCCTGCTTCTCTAATTTCTAGTCCTGCTTGTTCTAAAGCGAGAACACCGAAGGGATCTGGATCATCTGGCTCTGGAATCCCGAATATGGGGCCACTATTTGTCGTAGGTGATTCTACGTCGACGTCTCCTGGCGCTGGTTGGTCTGCGAGCTCGGCCATCATGGCTCTATCCACGTCTCCCCGTCCTTCCGCTGCCTTCACTGTCTCCATGAGCATTTTAATTTCGTATGGTGGATGTCTAGCTTTTCCGGCTAATATGTCTGCAACGCCAATTCTCTGTCCATAGAAGCGTTCGTTTTCGTCGCTCCGTTCGATAATGACTGTGCCGTCGACCTGGACTCCAGCATAAAATCCTCGAGATTTGAGGTAGGTGAAAACAGGACGACTACGAAAATGTCAGCTCATGGTCGACTAATTAGGATTGTGGTTGTGTACTTTGCCTGTTTCCATTTTCCGTCATTCTCCAAGACCCCACCAACACCAACCGGCCCAGCCACCGCAGAAATCTCCCCACCCAACGTCGCTCGAATCTTGGTGAAAGCGTCGAGAGCCTTGCGATTGTTGATTACAACGACGCAATCGTAGATATCGACACCAACTAGAAATCCCAGACCTGCAGTATGGAGCAATATGCCAGAAGGAGGACTCCATTCCCCATCTTCTTTCCTCGCAATCAAAACACCTGAACCGCCTGCGCCCGAGATCCAAAGACCCGTTCGCATTGTGGTGAAAATGGCCAAACCGACCGCATTCTGTATGACCTTCTCGGGGATCTTCTTAAGCACTCGTTGTTTGCCCTTCGGTACGCCCTCGGTCGTAGGTCTATCTTCTTCGGCGTAGAATCCATCTTCTGCAAACCGAGTCAGTATTTCTTTTCACCCAAGCAGCCAGAACTGGAAATGGAGGACATACTGCAAAATGACTTGAGAATCCTAGCAGCCTTGTCGCATTCCTTATCTAGAGTCGTAGGCCAGAATGCTTCTGAGCCGATCTTGTTCGAAAGCCTGTTGACTGGTGCGCCGACTGTGGATGTTAGTTTTCACCCGAGGCTAACGGACCATTCCTCACTTACGTTTGTCCGCCCAGCCCCAGGCTTTATCGAAGCCCTTCTTGCTTCCAGTCTTCGTCTTGTCCCACGAAGGGAGGATGGCAGTCACCTTCTGCATCGCGGCTCGATCATATAGAGGCAGTGGGTGGTGCAGCGAGGCACGGATTCAGCCTGTACGAGGGTTCGTCGGGAGGCGGGGAAGGGAGCTGGCGATGACGCTGATTATGCGAGGATGCGACGGCGTTTAGCGGTGCCTCTTGGCTCAAATGTCAGACGAGTGCGTAGCTTCACCTTCTCAACACTTCAATTAAGAGGTCTGATGGGTGAGTCGGAGCTCATGATCGCAAGGAGAGACAAGGTGAGCAGAGGGTTATCAGCAAGAGAAAGCACCCTGATTAGTGAGACTGATCAATTGAGACAGGCGCCTGCCAAAAAATTGGGGTGTTGCCACGCCACTATGTGCGGGCACTGACTTAGACCTTTCTGACTCGGAAGGCCGGCGTGGTGACGAAGCTGCGAGCTGAGGTTTTCCGCATGCGGTGGGCTGATGTCACCTTTTTCTATGCCATGAGAACCTGAGCTGGAAGCAGTCGGCGAAGATGAAAAACCCAGGAAATGAGTGCCGTGCCGGAGATTGAGCTTCTATATTTATTTTGTCTTTGAAAAACGAGAAAGTGATCTCCCCAGGGGCCATGGATTGATTAAAAGCCTGTTCCTGGAAGAGCGAGGGGTCCAGCACGTGCAGCCGCCCCTTTTGGGCTCCAGATTTGAGTGCACTGGCTCTTTATTTAAATTAATGCTATCCTTTTGAATTCAAGATGAGATGAGGTGGTATAATTTCGCGACAAAGTCCGTATTCAGGTTAAGTGACATCTTTCAGAACTCCTTTTTGTTCCCTTGCGTTCCCAGTCCAGTTTCTGCAGCCCTGCAATCCCATCGTTTCTATGTACTCGTACAATCATAAGAAGTTCAATGATACACGAAACGGTTTCCTGGTCTCATCATTACGGCTTTCCGTGTCCCTCGGCTGAGTTTGAACTGCGGATATGCCGTTCGCCCCCCCTAAACTCGAAGTTTCATCTGATGTAAATTCCCAACCCCTGGCCCCATTATAATTGTCCTTGTGACACGCTTATAGCAATCCTTTCCTGATGTTCCCCATATCCCCCAGATTCTCATTAAGCATGCTGGCCTTTTGGTTGCCATTGATCTCCCCTACAAGAGACACAAGTCAGCACATATCCCAAGGCAATGAACCCTGCACATCGCCTCTTCATCTTCACCACGTTTCATCCAAGAATAATCAGTGCAACAGAAGAAACGGTGACCCCACTTACCCTTTAAGAAATCTTCACCCTCTTTCAAACCCTGAGCCTCCATCTTCTTCTCCTCAGCCTTTGCTTCAGCCTTGAAATAATACACGCCAATCTTCTCAAAGATTGGATTGAGAGCTCCAGTTTGATATGTAACCCCAAGCGCGACAGCAATAATTGCAACGATGATAGGAATGACGAAGAGGTAGTTGTTGACCATGATTGCGGTTGCTGACTTCGCTTCTTGACTTGACTACAAATTTTCCAGAAATTATGAACTTGGTAAAATAGCAACTGGGGAATTCGAATAGACAGATATGAAGAACAAGGTATTAAATTCTGAAGGAAATATTTGGTTTATATATTTCTAGCCTTGTCATGACGTTCGCGGGGTAAGGCTCGTAAATCTTGCTTTGAGATCCGGACAGGGCCCAGCAAGTTTCATGGCACTCTAGCTGGGATTTTTACTGGCTAGAAGCGCATTAGTGAGTGATGGTTGTATCTGGCATATGCATATGTCAATTGAGACTGGGCGATACGAATAAGAAGCGCGTTTGCAAGATCAATGGAAAACACGAGAGCGTGGGAAGAAAAATAGAACAGGACGAGAAGCAAACTCACGTGATTCGCGAGGAACTGGCGATCCCTTGCAGCTCGGAACGCATCGGACTTCGGAGAACAGGGACGATTAATTGTGCCGCAACTCTGCCTCAACCTGCTCACATCGACGGTCTTGCCCTTTCTAGAATGCAAAGTCTCGAAAGAGTCTGGTCTGCTTTCATCTTGTGCATCGATTCTGTTCAGTCCCCATTTGTCCTTCACAATGGAAGAAAACCTTAGTGTTTTTGTCAAGTGCCATACTCCGGGGACCTGTCCTCCGGCAGGGTTTCCGGAGCGATTTCGTATTCATCACACTTGGCATTGGGAGGCAGGTCCAAAGGATTGAAGACATTCCTTACACTTGTAAACAGATTCGTTCTCTACTTCTGGAATCATGCGAAGCTATGTGGCTTGACGAGGAAGGAAGAAAGCTCTATGCTGCATGCTCTATCATGACTAGTCGCGGGGGATGGGGCCCTAGGCAAGTCACCTCTTCTATTGACGATAAAATTATGTTTATCCTCGTTTTTACCTTCTGACGTGATAGCAGGGCCAACTCATTCAATCCACCTGCTCGAGACCCCAAGGGTCATGTGTCGGTCCTGAACATTAACCGCCCTAGTTCAGATGGCATGTACGGTCTCTACAAGCTCGAAATCACAGAAAACTACCGTTCTGCCGCAAGAGACAAAGAGATGGATCTCAACGGATTCAAATGTTGAAGTGCTCCCAAAGTCACGTCTACGTTTCTGGATGGTCAACAACCGTCCGGCTATTAAAGAAGCAGGAAACTTCTTGGATACCTCGAAGGTAGGAGCAAACGCAACCATCGAAGTGTCCGAACATAAACTTAGCTCAGGGGAATTGGAATTCATCAGACGATATAGAGCGAGGCAGTGTAACTGTTTGTGCCCCGAAGCAAGAGTGAGAGATAGATGCTCCAGGTTCGTATGGGTTTTGGCATTGGTTAAGCTTGCTTGGGTAAGGCCAATCACCCTAGAGGTTCTGAAATTTTTGCATCTTTTCGCTTTAAATAATGGGAACCTTCGAACTAGCTGGGGGACGTCACGGACATTGAAAGGGCGATTGCTCCATTAATGGAGGATCGAATGTTATCCATGAGCGGGAAGAGTTGTGCTTTGGGCTCCTCCAGTGAGAAGAGAAGTATCTCCGCCTCTCTCTGGACCTTCCCCTACGCTTTTTTTGTTCGCTGCTCTGTGTTGTTGCTATGCATCTCCTCGATATTACTTCAACAAGTGCTGTCATTCTCCCACTAGCTTCTGGTGCGTTTCGGCAATCACAATCCGGGGACATCTCGTCCATGGTCGCAAACATAATCCAGATTTGCAGCCTCATGTTATCTCCAGCGGCAAGCTGGGGCTTAAACAGAGCAGGGTGTCCAAAGCCAAGTGTCCTGGGTCGTGTTCTGCACAATAGCCGTTGCTAAAGACGCTGGGAAGTAAAAGGCACATGTCCTACTCTCCAAGGCTAGTGTTTCCTGGTCAGATTTCTAGCAATTCCGAGGAAGGTGTGCATGAAAGATGTTTGGGATACAAAAGCTAGCTGCTCAAATGACTATTTCGGCTCTGGATCTCGCATCAGTACCGAGAAGGCTTGAAACAGCAACTATCAAGACTCTGAAGCATCGTCTCTGCATCGGTGACCGGCTTCATCAAACATGGTGGATGGAACATCCACCAGCCAACTCAGAGTCCAAAGAAATAGTTTTTAAGGGGACTTTCAAACCCTGGAGTTCAAGAACGACAATCGCCCCTCTCGAATATTTCTATACTTCCACTACTTGATGTACATATATCGAGCTAGCTTTGCAACTAAATCGTTCAAACCAAGTGAGGTAGAATTTTGTTTCTGCTTGAATTCTAAACTTCGTAACTTCCAGTCCTTTCTCGAAATCAGTTTGGGATTTCATTTGCAGTCATTGGCTGCTGCAAAGGTCGGGCAAGTGCTTTTAATTTTCTTCCAGATCTCTTACTCCACAATTGAGGTTTGCTTCCAAGCGTTGTCGGTGCGAAAGGAGTGAGGGGTTCCTTTCTGTGCTGCGCATCTACTTGAGGGTGTTGGTTTGGTATCATGCTTTCCTCGTCTGATGTGCCGGAACTGGATGACCTTCACGTTGTGTGCAAAGTATCCAGTGCGGCGGTCTTTTTAGACCTTTGCCACCTCGAATTTGCGAGCAGATGAGTGAAATAATTGCCATTTTGGAATGGAACCCGAAAGCAGAAGTGTCCATCCCCCGTGTAGATTAAACGGAGCGGGGAGCGGCTGATGCCAAAGGCAGATTGAGCTCGACATTTCAGACTTCAACTTCAGGGAAAACTCCTTCAGCGTGCTGTATGCTGTGAGGCTGTTGGTCTTCCGATGAGCCTGGGGATATTTTCTTCGAGAGCCACCTGTGCTTGCTACCTCGGCAAGGGTATCCAATGGGGGTACTCAACGTTGGCCAGCTCTCAGTCCCTCTCTGTCAATGTTTTGCTGTCAATTCCTGCTTCGCTGTCAATCTGGCGGATGCTGTATATTGACACACCACAGTCAGGTTGACGACTCCGCCTCTCGCTCTTGCTCATTGACTCTCCTGCCGAAGTTTTTGATCTGCCTGTTAGCGCTTTGGAAGAGACGTTACGAGTATTTAGATTATAGTTTGAAGGTGAATGAATATGTTGTTCTTATCGATTTGGTACTTGTTATCGGTTATTGTTTGACTGTCTCGGGCTTCTTCAAGTACTGCGGCAAGTTCAATTCCATAATGGGGTCGGCAAGTAGCCGTTGTCCCCTTCCACTGCATGAAGCATTCTGAATCCAGAAGAGCTCACCGTAAATGCGTCAAACTGTTTTACGACATCGATACGTACTTCTTATTCTGACAATCTCTTTGCTCCAATGCTCAACGTGTACTGCTCGACCGCCAAGAAGAGAGCGGGGGCCCTTGATTACTTTGAGCTTGCCAGAAGACCTTCAAGCACAAACTCGGACGAATATCCGTATTTATCTACAATCTGCAAATGTGATGCCGGGTACGAGACGGTTTGAGTTAAGCGCTTGCATACCACTGTACCAAGCCAATGGTGGCATTGGCGCAGTATCGCACGAACATTTTGCACTTCCCAATCAATGTCCGCGCTTCGGACCGTTCATTAAACTATTGCGATCAACATATTCTTGGCTTGGGGATATCTCTCCCGTGTACGGAGTAACCTACCTATCGCTCGTTGGTCGAACAATTCAGGGCGGAGGCGGAGGGGAAGGTAACCTTAGCCACTCAAAATGGAAGGTGGGGTGCTCGGTTAAAGCCTACCCCTCACTGGGCTCAGCTTAATGTTGCTAAGGACCTTGGCTTCCTTACACACTGGGCATCTATTGGTCTTCATTTCTCTAAGCGCCGAATTTTGATCCGCATCCTTGTATCCTACTTTACGGACATCACGAGAAAACTCTTGGAACGTGGTGCCGACATATCGCTCCATTGGTATCACGAATCCAGGAACACGATGCACAGTTCAACCAATTTAAGGGTTCGTCCGAGATACATCAGGTGCGCAAGCACCGCGATGATAGGAAAATTCTATAAAGAGGACTGTCTTATTCCATTCGAGTTAATGATCTGATCCGTTCATTAACCCGCATTCCAAAACGTATTCATAATGGCGATCCTTGCACGATTCCTTCAACTCTTAGCTCTCACTGCCACAGTCAATGGCACGCCTCTCCGGCGTCGCGGGACACTTCCCCCAAATCAAGTCATAGGACTCGCCGAAGCAGTTCCAAATGACAATACTGGGACGCTTTATGAAGCCTACCAGCCATACCTCGATGTGCTCAATGGCTGCGTGCCCTTCCCGGCCGTAGACGTCAACGGTAACACCAAGTACCACCCCCCATTCCTCTCTCCCAAACGAAATCTCATTGACACCTCCCAGCGCCGGTCTCCCCACTACTGGTTCCCAAAACAGCGGCTGCAGCAGCAACCTAGGCCAAATCTACGCCCGTGGGGTAGCTTCCAACGGTCGCTACGCAATCATGTACTCCTGGTATATGCCCAAAGACTCGCCATCGTCCGGGCTCGGCCACCGTCACGATTGGGAAGGCGTGGTCATCTGGCTGGCCTCAGCGACCTCCACAGCATCCTCCAACATCCTCGCAGTGTGCCCGTCAGCCCACGGAAACTGGGACTGCAGCACCACCTTCCTGACCTCTGGATCTGGGGCTTTTGTTGCGTATTTTAGCATCTGGCCGGTGAATCACCAGATGTGGCTGGGTGCTGAGCGAGGTGGACAACAGCCATTGATTGCGTGGGAGAGTCTGCCGACTGCTGCGAGGGATGCGCTGCAGAATACGGATTTTGGGAGTGCGACGGTGCCATTTAAGGATAGTACTTTTGCGGGGAATATTGCTGCTGCTACTTTTTAGATTAATGTGCTTGCGAAGAGTTGCTAGTATGAATAGTGAGTCCTTGATTACGAAGCAGACCTTTTGAAGCGGTAAATCTCAGAGGCTCGCTTTGAGCAGACTCGCCTCCTGAATCATGACCCCCTCGCTATGCAGCACATTTTGTTGTCATTTCAAATTTGCTGTCAACTATTCATGGTTCTGCCCTTTTTTTTTTGGTTTTCAAAGCCTCACATTAAGTGTTCAAAGCAGGGGGGCCTTTGTGTTATGACACATGTCTGGTCTGTGCTATCAAATGCTGAGAAGTGTCTTGGTCAACCAAGCCTTTAACCGTTGGATCTGGTCACCGGTCATAGCTGATGGTAGTTTGCTTAGCAGGTCACAGAAGGAAACAAGAGAGTTTATACATATGGGCGAAAAGTAAACTGATCGAGTGCTATCGTTGTGAGTTCCAAGTTCTCCTGATTCTAGCACTGGTGAGTTTTCGTCTCGACTCGCTCTGGACAAAACAAGGTTTCAATGTTCCAGACCCAGTTGAGCATTGCAAATGCCCCCTCTGTGAATGTATACTTGAGATAGTACGCTCGACAATTGTTTATAGGTACTTTTTTGGAATCTCAAGATTAAGCGAGAAAAGGAGGATTTTCAGGGGCTCAATTGGCTCATAGTGAAGCGATCGGCCCGGAACAAATAACCGAGTCTACAGCGTAGCTGGTTAACTCTTGTGCTCCACCGGGTGAGATGACAGGGGTTCAAAGTAACCATTTACCAGGTGCGCTGCTTACCGCAAATAACCCAGAATAAATACGTCTCAGGCCCCCAATCCTAACTGCAACCCTGGGTCCTTGGCGCCAATGGGAGTTCATGCGCAATGAAAGACCTGACAATCTCCAAACTTCTTCCCGCCTTTTTCTTTCTTCTCACCTTCTTTCCCATCTTCCCTCGCCCAAAATGGCGACAACTCGTTCTCCAGAAACCAACTTTAATACAGTCACCTCCTGGCTCCCACTCACCACTACCTTCCCCTATCAATCAGGTTGTTCCTCTGCAATCTGGGCGCGTTTGGGCTTTGTCCAGTCGGAAACGTTCGATGCTGTAGCCTTCGATCCTGGCTATGGAATTACCGTCGATCCAGCAGTGACATGCATGCCGTCGCAAGTCACTCTGTGGTGGGAAACAGAGACTGCGCCTGTACTCAATGGACTTACGACGCGGTACAGTGTTGGACCGATTGTGTGTCCGGGGGGCTTTACCACCGCGGGCACGAGTGTAGTAAACGAGCAGAGCACGCAGGTCGCGTGTTGTCCGTCGTGGGTCGCCTTCTTGTTTTACCTACTCTCCCAATTACACTGAAGGGATTAAAAATTAGTTGTTGAAGACTAATGCGAAATTTAATAGTGGATATCAATTCCGACAGATGAAAGAAGCAGGCCTGGTTGGTGAATGCGCGTCTTCTGTTTCCAAGGACAATGTCATCACATATGTACAGATGAAGGTGCCGCCCAGTATCAGTAAAGGGTTAACAACAACATCTACAACTATGGGGAATGACTATTACGTCTTGGGAGTTCCTGTTAATGGGTTTAATTTTGGCGGACCAACATCTTTCTCCTCACCCACGTCTTCGAGTTCAGGTTCTTTAGTTACAGCGACTTCAACCGGTACATCCTTACCCTCGCCAACGAAAAGCTCAGCAGCGGGTAATGGCGGTCTATCGACGGGTGCAAAAGCTGGGATTGGAGTCGCCGCTGCCGTTGCGGGTATTGCCTTTATCATTTTCGCATTTCTATTATTCAAGCATCTAAGGAAACGACAAGGAGCTGAAGGGAATAACAACGGGGGTGAGAAGGGGCCAGACACAGTGCATGAGTTGCATGATATAAATCGACCATACGAGATGGGCAGCCCTGGGGCTAGGCCGCCTGAACTTGCTGGATAGCTTGGACTTGCATGCTTTCGGGCTGTTCTTGTGCATGGTGCCCTTTTTCCCAGCCTCTTTCGCATATCAGAACAATATTTGTGTAATACCCAGACCGTCACTCTTTCTGAAATGATGTTCAAGCATGGATGACGCGGCAGGATTCGCAGGTCTTGGATGAAGCATGTGGCATGATAGATAATGAATATGAGACTCGTGGGCATTTCTCATGCTTCACTATGAGGATAAAGGCACTTTTGCCCCACCAGGATCGAATTTACCACGCAGTCTCTTCAAGCGTGTAGGTAGAAATTGAAAGAAAGTGGTTGGATTCTGACGAGCCTTAATAGAGACATGAATTACTGATGCTTTATCTTAGATTTTGAAGGGGCTGGATGGCGTAGTTGCCAAGCCATGTGCAAAGGCAATTTGGGTTTGTTGTCGACAGCCACCTTTTGGGATCTTCGAGTTTGATCCACTAACGAGTAAATGAGAAAAGCAAGTCGTATGATGACACGCAAAGATAGTGCTCAACCATATGACACGAATGATAAGTTAATGATCCAAACTAGAAAGTCAGGTCACTTTGAGAAATTCAGAAAAACAATAGAAGGCAATGGACCCGGATTAATATATCAGTACTTTGGAAGATACCTGTAAGTGAAGTGGCTCACATTAATGGTTTATATCTGACTGACGATGACACAGGAGGCTCAGAAGTATGTAATACATTCAGATGAGAATCGGATTGGAAGAGGCAACCAATTTGCGGCTTTCGAAATGTTGCCCCTGGAAGTATTAAGTACCAACGTGGTACAAGGCTGAATGAAGTCTGGGAGACGCTGGCCAGCTTAATAGCTGCCGAACATTCTGCGTATCGGGTAGGATTTGGAATAAGCAAGTTGAGGAAGGCAAAGTTGCAGCAACAGTACCTGGTGCTCGTTGGGGCAACATGACAGCAAACGAGAGAAGGAAAAAAGCACATTATTTTGCTATGCTCGTGGCTAAAGAAAGAAAGAAGAGAAGATGTACATGAGTGGAAGAAAGTTCGCACTTTCAACACAGCCATTTCTCGTACGGCCACTGGGCGATCTACTTCAACGCGTGCTCTGAAGCTCTGCTTCCTGTGATTTTTGTTAAGATTGCTGAAACTCTCCAATAATTTCTAGCTCTGTAGAGCTGACAGAAACCTGCTCTGACGGCTAATGCAATCCAAGAAAGGAAGAACTTGGTCGACATATCTTCCCTTGGCAGCTATTACCCTACCACAATTCCCTCCAGCAGGTTGTCTACCAGCACCATCATAACAAATGAAACACCTGGCTACTTCGCCCCATTGGCTCCAATATAATCGACTTTTAACATTGGTCAAACGTACTGTACATACCATATATCTCAAACACTTTTCAATGCTCCTCTCACAACGCCTTCTCTCTCGGACCCGAAAGCCGTTCAAATCGATCGACACTCATGATAAACGTTCCTCTCCCTCCCGTCAAACTCCTCAAATGCTTTAAATACCCCACCATCTCCTTCAACGGCACCCTCGCCGTAACTTGTCTCTGCTGACCCGGTCCAGCTCTATCCGCACCACTGCTAGAAGCAAACGGATCCGGAGGAGCATATATCTTGCTCGTATCTATTTGCGGAAGATCGGAAGGAGATTCTTCGCTGCTATCGTTGTCGAGTGATAGGACGTGACCACCACGCGCAGACGAGAGATCGTGGACAATGGCGCCGAGGGAGGCTTCATCGCAGCTTATGACAACGTCCATGACTGGCTCCATGAGCCCAATGTTGTTGTTATCGAAGGCTTCTTTGAGCGCTGCTTGGACAGCGAGTCTGGCCGCCGAGGAGAGTGCGGCGGCAGAGGTATCGTTGCCAAAATAGTCGGTTGCTGGGTCGAATGTTATCGCTACATGGCTGGTATGGAGGGGGAATGCTCGGCGAGGCCCTCGAGCTAGAGCAGCTTTTGCACCATTAACCAGTGCGGTTCGAAGCGTAATTAAAGACAAATTTGGAGGCAGTAATTCGATTCCATCCTCGTCGTATGAGGATTCAGGTAGCTGTATTGTGATGACGTTCCCGTCGAGTTGGACTGTGTGTTCTGTCTCTAAATTGACATCATGTCTTGGCCCAATGCTTGCTCGACAGCCAGCTTTGCCTTTCTTTCCTGCAATCTCACGGTCGAATACAACTCGATGTGGCGTAGTTCCTGGCCCAAGAACGCATTCACGATAGCTGATCTCGATATTTCCCATGGTGGCCTTGGCTTTGAAGTCGTTCACAAGCCTATCTCGAGCGATTTCAAGGTGAAGTTCTCCCATTCCGCTGAGCAACATCTGCCCAGACTCCTCGTCGACATTAACGTGCAGACTCGGATCTTCTCTCAGTAACAAGGCGAGAATGTCCGCGACTGTCTTTTCTTCACTAAGACTGTGAGGTTCAATAGCTGCGAAAAAGACTGGCGGAGGGACGTCAATCGGCCGTAATTGAAGCGTATTCAATGGTGCTGGAGGACCCAATTTGGGGTTGACTCCAGGGTAAGAGATAAGTGTATCTCCGGTTCGAGCATGCTTTAGGCCTGCGATGACGCCAATCTGTCCAGTAGCAATATGTGATACTTCAATCGCATCAGATGCTTGCATCTGTAATAGCCGCTGAGCCCTCTCAGTGACATGCAGATTTGTGTTCCACAGAGCCGAGTTCCTCTTGATTGATCCCGAATACACTCGTATGTAGACAAGCACACCGCGTCGAGGATCATTGACCACCTTGAAGGCAAGAGCACAGCCTTCTATTTGAGCGACCAGAGATAAAGGGGACGCCGATTTTTTCGACAGCGATTTGTTTGGTGTGATTGATAGTCTTCCTTGTAGAAGGTCAGATAGGCTACCCTTCTCGTTGCCAATGCTGATTTCAGGATCCGGCCTTTCGGTTGGATTGGGGAGGAGGTCGTCGACAGCATCCATGAGAGGCTGAACTCCAATATTACGGAAACTTGCCCCAGCAAACACAGGGATCAGTCGCCCAGAGCCGTCCAGGACACAACGTCTCAGACTATCACGAATTGCTTGGGCTGGGACAGCCAGACTATCATCGTTGCATGCCAACCAAATCTCAAGAAGTTCCTCATCAAACTCACAGAGGGCCTCCACAAGCGCTCCTCGTGCCTTGATAAGCTCCGAGTGAAGGCTAGCATCTTTGTGAGCAAGCTGGTCAAGAATGAAGGTCTGAATACTTTTTCCATCACCTCCCTCTTTCCACTTTAGAGCAGAGAGATTGATAGCGTCTCCAACCCCAGTGAACCTTCCTTTGCCGCCTTCCCACCAAGGGATCTGACATACGGCTGGCCAGCCGTGAAGTCTTGATCCAATTTCCTTGACGGTTCGTTCGAATGCAGCGCCGTCCCGGTCCAGCTTGTTGACAAACACAATTCTCGGGATACTGTAATTGTTTGCCTGCGCCCAGACTTTTTCGGTTTGTGCTTCAACGCCGGCAACACCATCGAGAATGCACACGGCTCCATCGAGGATTCTCAAAGACCGAAGAACTTCAAACGTGAAGTCTGCGTGTCCAGGGGTGTCAATGAGATTGATAGTATGGGGGGTGTGCGATCTGGGAACGCCATCCTTGGCTGTATGGCCTTCATGCAGGGGCGGCCAGTGGAAAGTGACTGCTGCAGACTGAATTGTGATGCCTCTAGCTCGTTCAGCGGGCAGAAAATCTGTTACAGTGGATCCATCGTCGACATCTAAAGAAACAAAATTATCAGAAGCTGAAGAAACGGAGGTACAATAAACATCACTTGATGTGCTGTAAGTTGGTTTTTATATGTTTGTAAGAAAATGCTGTTCCGGGCAGGGCGGCGACTTGTGTTCTTGAATGAAGACATGCTGAAATATCAGGCCACACCTCCTATTCGACGAGTAAAACCACTATAATAAAGCATTCGCTCTGTGGTTGTCGTCTTTCCCTGCCAAAAAATTAGCAATTGAACTCTATGTAGTTAGAATACGGTATCTAACGGCATCTATATGGGCAATGATGCCAATATTCCTGGTCTTTTTGATACTCGGATCATGGTGATGGTGCGAAGTTGAGTATGAGGGCCAATGGCGTGAAACCTTTGATTTATTGCAAAGTGTGACGCACCCGAGGCGTCGATGCCATGCTTGACACCGTCTCCTTGATGCAAGTAGACTCATCACCCGAATTCGAATCTCGATAGGTTTTGAAGCAAGTCTTGACAGAAAAGGTTGAAGAAGTCAGGCGCTCGCTTAGCGCCTATATGTGGCGCTTATGGTTGCCGGATGCCTGCGCTTAGGAGAGCTGGGAGCTTGTTGATTCTCCTCTTCTCCCTAATTGATTGCTCACCTCGTAGGAGCCAGTTCTTCTCCAACTATCTGGGCGATGCGTTGTGTATGCCATATCTCATGTCAATCAAACTTGTCGACTTGATCTTCTGGCCCCAGACGTCATCGAAATAGAACACGCGCGCCTCTTATCACAAGCATTGGTTCCCGACTGCGATCAGGCAAAACCCCAATCTCATCATGGATTATTCTGCATCAATACAAGAAGATCACCCTGCGGGCACTTCACCTTGGGGCTCATCCCCAGTCGCTTCTCCACAGCATCCAAGGACAAGCTCATTTGGCGCACATGGCGAGGTTCCTCCGTCCCCAACGCCATACATTTCGAATCAATCGAGCACAGGGTTTTCATCAGACGATACACTTGGCGGGGGAAGCTATCAAGGACCAGAGAGCAGCGTTGGGGAAGGATCTGTGACTGAGAGCGATGGACACCGGCCGAATACCGCAGACTCGATTCGCAGTCAGCCTGAGCAACAGCAGACCTACCCAGGTCAACAGCAGCAAGCTCCGCCGCAACCGCAATACCAGGCGCAACCTCATAGATCAGAGCCCCAGCGATACCACCAAACCAATCGTCAAGGACAGCAGCCTCAAGTTCCTCAGTACAAACTACAAGCTAAAATAACGGGCCTTGAAAGAACTGGGAGAAAAGACCCCATTTTGAGATTCGATGTCCATGTATGTTTCAGTGGATCAACTGGAATCTCAAAGCAGCATGCTAACATCTCAGACCAACCTTCCAAAATTCCGAACTACCCAATTCCGCGATGTCCGAAGAACCCACTCCGAATTCATGAAGTTGGCCGATCACTTGATATCCTCGAATCCCGAAGCCCTTGTACCTGCAGTACCACCTGCGTTGACATCTGCCGGTGCTGGTACAGACGAGGATGAAGCCCGCGTCAAGGCATCGCTCCAAAGGTGGCTTAATTACGTTTGCGCAAACGACGTTTTGATGAGGGATGACGAGATGGTCCTTTTTGTTGAGAGTGATTTTGGGTACAGCCCGATGTTGAAGAGAAAACAGCCGGCAACCGGAGTACGCAGAAAGGTCATCAAGCAATTCGCACCCCCACCCGATGACACGCCGGAGCTTCAAGAGGCTCGACCTGTTGTAAAGCTGTTTTATCTCGGTACAATGGATGCAGGTCATAAGGTAGACAAGTTAGTTAAGGCTCGGAGGGGTAAGCTCCCACTATCCACATGACTAGTTTTCAATATGTCCAAATGCTAAGTGATAACAGGCCTGGGACTTGCAGAGTCCGATTTTGGTGTCAAGCTTGGCTCAATGAGTGTGCAAGAGCCGCATCAAGGACTAGCAACTGCCTATCGGAAACTGGGCAAGACCATCCAGACCACTGGCGATTACCATGCCGCTCAAGGCACTGCTGAGGCCACAACGATCGGCGATCCCTTGCAATATCATTCGCAAGATTCGTTCATCGTGAAGGAGACGCTCACGAATCGCCACATTCTCCTGCGCGAGCTGTTGCAAGCGCAGCAATTAACACGAAGCAAGCTGAACGCAGCAGATAGGCTGAAGGCAAGCTCGTCTGTGCGACGGGAGAAAGTCGACGAGGCTATCTCAGCATTGGACGAGGCACGAAGTAACGAGCTATACCTGCTAGGTAAAACCCAGCGGGTAACGGCAAACCTTATGCAGGAGCAACGCCGCTGGTTCGCTCGAACCTCAGCGGATCTTCGACTCAGCATCCGCGAATATGTGATTCGAGAAATCGAAGCAGAGCGCCGAACTCTAGCCACGCTTGAAAGTGTCAGGCCCGATATTCGGGCCATCGATTCTTCCGGTGGTCTTAGCAGGCTAGGCCGTGAGGCGCACCCCGCAGCTCGCAGAGCAAGTTTAGCGGCCAGCCAGGGGCCAAAGGGAGATGCGTGGAGCGGTGTACCTCGACGCCCCGATGGGTTGAATAGGAGCATTTCAGGCAGTTTCATGTCTAATGTTCCAGAAGAGAATGGCGAAGAGCAGACAGGGTCGGGCCGAGAGAGAGCGCTCAGTGGCGCAAGTGCTGGTGGTCTTCACGGTGTTAAGGAAGAAGATGACGAGGATAGGGTCGATGCTAGGAACGCCGCAGCCAGACTCGCGACGAGTTCGTTTTAAGCCTCAGCGAATCACCTTCAATTAACCGCGGCTGTGGGACGTAGTTTATTTGTATGTAACCTTGGCGTGTGTTACCCACACCTCGTGTATAAACTTTTTCAGCATCGCCCGTTCTCTCCCAACTCAGCGGCCAAAACCTCTGTAATTCCCGTGTAATGGGATGCTTCAAGTAATGTTTGCTTGTGATATGGACTGGTCATATCAGCGCTCCCCTCTTGTCATCCTATTTCCGCTCACCGCTCTGCCTATTGCATGGCGGCCAGTATCCGACAGCTCCAGCCACGGCTCTGATCTTCTTGGACCTCAAGAGCGCATCTTCAGTGTAAGCCCTAATCCTTACCGAAAAACTTTACCGGGCCCTAAGGCTCCGTTGCCGGCCAGAGCCACATGTGAAGTAGGTCCAGCTCCGTACAATGACTCCACGCGGAGAAACTTATTGGCGGCTGAGTCTCCATGCGTGGTATGGGTCGAACTTGTGTCGGTCTTTGATATGTCGAATTTGTCCTACCCCATGCAGGGCTTTCCACCAGCCTCCTTGCTTCCTGTTTCGATTTATTTCTCACGCTCCGCTGGCGGCCGAGGAGTATGGCCGCAATGATGCCAGCATAAAGGGGGTTTGCCAGTGCTGCGGAGCTTCCGCCGCTCAGATGGCAGTCCAGCATTCGGGTGCCTCGGGTTCCTGACGTGGAAGCTGTAACCCCCACGAGCGTCCCCAAAGTGCGAATCCGTGGAACACCCACATACCGGCTAAACCCTGACACCGTCTGGGGTAAAGTGATTTGCCCCCTCGTCCCCAGAAAAGGCCAAGAGGTTCGGCGGGATCGTCTCCCAACAGGCATGGAGGCCATGTGGGAGTGACACTGGCAGAAACCATAGGGTGCATACGCGAGCGAGTTTATGCTGCAAGTACAAGGGGCTTCCCTGGCCGCGCCCCAGCAAGCACGTACGCTGCATCACTTTATCCAGGGCCGGTGGCTGCAGAAAATATTTCCACGACATTATCAGCGCTATGAAGGGAGATTAGAGAAAGATAAAGGAAAGGGGTTTGAGTGGGTAGCAAAGGCAAAGGACGATCCGTAGCAAGCTATTGCAATGGCCGTATTTATAGTTGGCAGAGGTGCCCCCCACGCACTGCACATATCCCCCCAACTTCGACTGCTCGATCTATGTACTCATATTCCTTTTTGTTGACTAAAGATATCAGCGCCGCAACCTTATATAGTATGGCTCCCTCAGCAACTGCGGAGGAAGTTCCGGTCTCGTTGGAATCGCGCACTCTCTCCTCTAAACCGGCGACAGTCACCGCCAGTGTACTACACGGAGCTCTCGATCTGAGATTGGTGCGTTTCCCGCGCAAGCATATGCGAGTGGCCCAAATGTCTTACCTATCATACAGGAAACCAGAAGTCTCGAACAACCCTCTGCAGGCGAGCTTCAAATCCAGATCAAGTCCACCGGCATCTGCGGGTCGGATGTGAGTTACTATAAGAAGTTTGCCAATGGCGACCTCTGTGCTTGTGCGCCGTTGTCCCTTGGACACGAATCTTCCGGGATAGTTGTGGGCATTGGCCCGCAAGTCAATGGATTTGCAATTGGGGACAAAGTGGCCCTGGAAGTCGGCATTCCCTGTGGTCAATGCGGAATCTGCAGAAAAGGACGATACAATCTTTGCAAGAAGATGAAGTTCAGGAGTAGTGCGAAAAGTGTTCCTCACTTTCAGGGGACTCTTCAAGAGAGGATTAACCACCCTGCGATATGGTGCCATAAGTACGTATTTCTGAACGAAAACCATAACTACGGCTGACCAAGTTCAGAATCCCCGAGCACGTCTCCTTCGATGCTGCTGCTCTTCTAGAGCCCCTGTCCGTCGCCATCCATTCAGTCAACCGTGCCGCCCCAACTCCAGGTTCAACTGCACTTGTCATAGGTGCAGGAACTGTCGGCCTGCTCGTGGCAGCAATGGCACGTCAATCTGGCTGCACTTTTGTAACCATCATGGATGTCGACGAAGGCCGTGTGCAGTATGCGATCTCTAAGGGGTTTGCGACACACGGCTACGTTGTGCCCAAGCCTCTGCACCCTTGTGCCTCCTCTTCCTCCATTTTCATGTCTGGAACTTCTACTCCCGCTAGCTCAGATGGTGCAATGTCACCTTTAAGTAGCTACAGCAGCATCAGCGACCGCCTTGATGGTGCAAAAGCTGTTGCTGCGGATGTCCTTGCAGTCGCGAGACCGGACATGCTTGCTTTGGACGATGATGAAGACGACGGAGTGGATGTTACCTTCGAATGCACTGGTAAAGAGCCGTGCATGCAAACTTCTCTCTACGCCACAAAACCAGGCGGGAAAGTAATCATGGTCGGGATGGGCACTCCCATCCAGACTGTCCCTCTCTCTGCCGCGCACTTGCGCGAGGTGGACATTTTGGGAATTTTCAGGTACGCGAACACGTATCAGACTGGGATCAGGCTCCTTGCTGGAAAAGGCCCCATGAAGTTGCCGAGCTTGGACGGCATGGTTACACACAAGTTCAAAGGCTTGGGTGCTGCAAAGAAGGCGTTTGAGCTGGCAGGAAGAACGATTGACGATGACGGGAATTTGGTTATTAAAGTGGTGATTGAAGCTTGAGCTTAGGCTGAGTGAGATGCGGGACTAAAATCTGCTGGTATCCAGATTAGGAAGGGGAAGACTGATTAAGGAAGGTGGGCGGCATTTTGCTTTTTTCTTCTTTCGTAGTACCGGTAGACCAGCGTTGGACGGAACAAGAGCAAACTAGACTGCAGTAATGACCTCAATTCTATAATTCGCATTTCATGTCCACATCTCGGTCATGAATGATCGCTAGAAAACAGCAGAGTCTCGTTGTTACGTTTCCTTTCTTGACGCCGTGTAAATGCAATCAATCCTCGCCACCCAAAGTATCCTTCGCGTCATGTTAGGAAAGAAGGTCGCCAACACCCATAACGCCATTGAATGAGCCGCTCCCGCCCCAAGGACCACCAGATCTGTCAGATTTGGACTTAATGCTTTTCTGTGTATCAACGATGGCAAACTTCCTACCCGTCTCCCTAACGTCCTTAATGCTCTGTGTAAGGGTGCTAAGCAAGGATACGAGGTTGACGTCGTTCTGTTCCGACATCAACTCGCGCTCAAACGCAACGGCATCAGCGGGGACAAGGAGGCTGAGCCGTGTAAGAAGGGCTTGAATGGACCGGAGAACGGAATGGTTGACCGGGGTGTACTTCTTCTCGGTTGGCTCCACATCTTCCGGCACGACATCCAATATGTATGACGGTGGCAGGTTCTGGAGGTAGATCGCAATTAGGTTAATCCGTGCATGTAACATCTTGATTGCGTTCGCCTTGGCGGTGAGAGAGGCAATCAATTCTTCGTCCTCCCGGGACAAGATGTGTTGTTCGTCCGCTTTCGAAGCTTCTGAATCTTGCTCCTCTGATTTCTTGCTGGCTCGTGTTTTGCCTTTACCCTTGTCGGATAATGGTTCGCTCTTCTCTGCGGCTGGTGTCTTCGTTGTTCCATCCACCGCTGTTGCATTACCCCCACCTCGTGCCACAAAGTCAACACCGATCATCTCGGCCTCTCCGGTTTCAACACTGCATGGCAGTTCCTTGAACCTCAATGCTAATTGGGACTCGCCATCTTTCATTTCCTTGTCTTCTCCGATCGCAGTCGCCGTTTCTTCTGCTTCGTAGTTGCTCTCGTAGATCGTCAGAGGAAGCTTGCCCCCAGCCGATCCTCCCAGAGCAGTGATGGGGTGGAAGCCTAGCAGGATCGCGGATTCGTTATAAGAGTGGAGGATTTGGCGGTGAATTGGTAGATGGACAGGCTGGGGACCAGAAGCTGGCAAAATCGAATACCAGCCAACGAGATCAAGCGCCGGAACTTTGTGCACATCTTTCACTACAAAACCCAAACAATTAGTTCGGTACTGCCAAGCTATTACGATAGATCTTACTCTGCTGCAGTCGCTCCTCAAACCAAGTCTGATTTAAGACGATCTCATCCTCAGCTTCGGCGAGCAGACACTCGAAGGCGTGCTCAATGGTGATTTCTCTGCCGTTTTGTTGTCCTAGTAATGCTCCAACGACAGGGCCCTTCTGCCGACGGAGGGTGTGTCTCGTAATGTAGTCAGAGATTGTGAGGAGAACCAGTGGATGGAGTGCTACTTGGAGGCCTGAGTCGGAGGACTTTTGGGTGGAGATCAAAGGATTTGGGGCGTCAACCGCCATGATGCAGTACTGCGTACCAAGGGTTGTTATCGAAATCGTGGTGAGTATGGTGAGCGTTTGTCGATCTTTCGTGGGAAAATGGGAAGGCTGAAGCTCCCCAAAATACCCTAGCGGCGGCGCGGGGTGGAAGGATGGAAGCCTAGCGTATGGAAGGTATCAGCATAGCCCACTTTTCACGTGCGTTGGCGAAGCCCCCTTGTCCTCAATCTCAACCTCATCGTTTCTCAAATATTTCACAGTCAACACTCAGAAGTGTACACATTCATGTCTGTGATCTGTCTCGCCAACTTCCAGAATCTTATGTGATTAAGATGAAACATGGACATGTCGGCCCTCATATTTTGGTCTCCAGCTGTAGGTGGATTCCTGCAGGATGCATTTCTTTGATCAATTATCACGCGTCTTCCTTGCTCAAAATGTTATATATTTTTGGTAGTCCCCAGTTTCATTCGTTTCTCTCTTTTGGCTCTTCAAGTCTCTGTGTCAACAATGGCCCAAGAACGGCCAATCGAGCTTCTAGTCACTCCTACGGCCCCGCGAGTTACCGTTGAAGTTCCCAATAGCAAACCAGCGACGATTGATAGCCTTTCTTCAACTGTCACCCCAAATATTATGAACTGCAATGGCCAACATCCCCAAGGAATAGCTCAGGTGAACTCTGGGCCAAATGCTAGTGAGGATGACGAGGTCCAATTCGTTTTCTCAGCACCGCGACGTAGGAAGAGAAAAAGGAAGAGGTATGAGACGTTGCGGTTTCCAGAGGGCTTATTGACCATGACGGCAGGCTTGAATTCTCATATTTGCCGTCCATGCTCAATCAGTGCTCCGTTCCCCAAAAAACCCCTCCACCAAAGCGGGATAGCACGACTCAATGGGATCCTCTTCGGCGGCGAAGTCTAGGTGTTCTGGAACAGTTGGAATCATGTCACATAGGGACCCGTGAAAGTAAGGATTATCTTGTTCGAAGAAGTTCTCTGCCAGTAGCACCCTTCGCAACAGCTCCTCTTCCAAAGGCACAGGCCTCATGGTTCGCAGACTCTCGCCATGTCTCTCTTCAAGCGGTTCAGCCTCCTTCTCAATTGGCGCCGGTTCCTTGGTGGGATGAATCAAGACCCTTGGCACAAACAACTCAACCCACACAAACCATTCAATTGCCCGACTGGCGGCCGTTGCACATTGCCGGCTCAGCGTCTAAGAAACGGAGACTTGACGGCGAAGTGCCATCAGCCCAAGCTCAACGTCTCAGCCAGTCCTCTCAGGTCTCACCCCGAACGACTCTCGTTTCTACTCTGCCAAACACGGGAAGTTCTTCAGGAGATTCAGCAATGAGCACATCAGATATGCTTTGGACTCCCGATCTACCGTCTCTGCCGGGAACTCAGCCCTCGAATAAGCCACCATTCAATTCGTGGTTAGATTTTGATTGGAATGCTTTCCACAATCTCGATTCGGCTCTCAATCAACCACAACCTGTGCATCAAAACACGCCGACGCCTCCCAATAATCAGGGGCCGCTAATTAATCCACCGCACCAGCCAAGAATCGGGCAGTTCGAGCCACGAAACATGTGGCAACAACACATCTCGCGAGTGCCGGCAACATCGCAACTACAACGTCAGCCCGCCTTCGAATCTGCCCAATCCTCTCCGCCATTTCAAACAAGACTTCAACAAGCCCGCCCTCAACATTTACCCCTGCCTAATGTGCCAGTATCTTTTCGCAGTCTCTCTTCCCAGCCCGGAACAATTCTGTCTCAAAACCTCAATACGACCTCCATGGCTGCACCAATTCCCGTCTCGCAGCAGCAAGGCCTCCAATTTCAGAGGCAGCAGACATTACCTTCACCAAGGCCCGCTCAGGCAAGTTCTCAACAGCTACAAACACCCCCTTCGGATCTCCTGAGGAAGCCATCGCTCTACAAGATTCCAGCTTGGCCATCAAACAAAGAAGCCAGTCTGGCTCAAATACCAATAGCGACCTGTCGGTCCCAGTCTCCTCCTACCGAGCCCTACACAGCTAGCTGCAGGGATTTTCAGTCTGGAATGAATTTCGGCGCTGCTAGAAAGCCATCAAATTCAATGCAGCCTGATACGAATCCCAGCAGAAACTTTGAGAACATATCTAACGCTTGGGCTGTAAATAAGTTCAGCAGTACACCTCGCGTTACGGGAGCGAAGACAGACACGTTTGAGATCCCACGAGCTCGTACTAGTCACAAGCATTGTCCGAATCTGTATGCACGGATCAATTCTCCTATTTCAGTCCTTTGCTAATCTGTTTTTCTTTGTAGAATTGTCGATATTGCCGAGACGTGTCAAGATCTCTTTCCTTTTGCTGAAGTCGCCGAACGGCACAGCGCACCAATCAAGAAAGTCTTCGACACTTTCTCTGCCATAATTCAGTTGCCGCTCCTTCGAAACGCAGATGACAGGAGACGGAACGGCTCTCTTGGTAAACAACGAATGAGGGAATATAGAGATGCCAGGAAGGCGATGGAGAAAGCACAAGAAACAGAACGGAAGGCGCAAATGAAAGAAATGAGAGCCCGAGTTGAAGAAGCTGGGAAGAGGGGCAAGGGACAGGCCGATCCCTCGGGGTTGCTGAAGACTGCGATTCTAAACAACGCCAACCAAACGGGTTCCGGTCCATAAAAGATCCGATCATTTCCAAATACGCTTCTTTCCACGTTCTAAGCTCATCGCTTCCAATTACTCTGTCAGCTTCACTCTTCTCGCCACGGTGGCACACGATATTGCGGATCTACTCCCGATCAAACTCAGCAACTTAATCTCCTTTTTATTACAATGAAAAGGAACCGTCCCACTCACATTCCTCCCGTTCACACCCCTCGGCGCCAGGCGGACCCCACAACACAACGCCATTCCACCTCACTCTGCCTGCATCTCTCAGCTCCTTTGTTCTAGCAGCATGCGCTTCCTCCAGCACGCGCCGCAACACCAAGACCTCCTGTCTCGATCTCGACTGCTGCATCTGCGCCATCTTCCGGTCTCGGAATTCATCGTGTCGTTGGTTGATCTCGGAGATCTTGAAGCTCGGGTGGCACGCAGCACAACTGTCATCAATGCGCTGGAGAGGGCCGTGAATTCTGTCCTGAGGACAAGGTCTCAGGTCTCGTTGTGCAGCAGCTTGGTGACAGTAGGAAATGTAGTGGTTCAGAGCGTGCCCGCAGCTCATGATGGTGACGGTTCCTTGGCACATTGTGTCTTTGCTTTCGTTTTCCGTGGGCTTGAGTTGGGATGTTGGATGTTGGATGTTTAATGCCGAATGGACATTTAGTTCTGCTTCTTCAGTATGGGGTGACCCTTCTGTTCGCGTGTTGTAGCTGCTTCTTTGTTCTCGAATCTTGGACAATGGACTTGACTCAAAGCTAACAAAGAAGATTTACCACGGCATGATAAAGAAAGCACTGCCTTCTATGACTGGAAGTGATGTTTTGATTTCTTTGTTCGGGAGGCTCTGGGATCATATTGTTGGCATCTACATCATTGGTCGAACTAAAAATACATCATCCCAAGTTCCTGATATGCTGCAAGTCCCAGGAACTTGGGGTAAGGAAGAAGATTGTTCGAGCACAGGCGACATCGAGTTTGGCTGCCTGGTGGACTGTCCGTGGTGACGTCCGTCTTCAACGATCCTTCTTCTCAAGAACCAACTTCCCGTCAATAAGAATAGGAACCCGATTGTCCGTACTCACCCATGAAGCCCACCCCGCCGACTGCGAATAGTGGCTAATTTTGTATGTTGAGTTTGCTGTGAAGGAAGTCATTTTATAACTTGGAACTCAGTCAACATGGCAATGTGACTCACCCACCCGAGCCACTCTCGCGCGCTAGTGCCTTGGTAAATTTGGCGCATCAGGCTGATGAGGAAGACGCGATGTAATAATGTCACTCAATCGACCCGTGATTACTATGTCCACGTGGTTGGGGGACCGAAAGCTCAGAAAGAGCAACTTTGTTTCCCCTGAAATGAGGAAGTGCGCCAGGCGAAAGTGCGCGTCATCCTTCGAATTTCGAAAACACCGTTGAACTGCAGGTGTGAGGAACGTGGAATCTGGAGTATTCATCAGAATATAGTATGCTTCTCGCTTCACTTTAGTCTTAAGACGCCCTTCCTCGAACTGCCCTCTTTTCACTTGTTTACTTTCCCAAGTCCTTAAGCGAGCTCGCTTATCAACAGCCACCAAAAAAAGGGGGCGGTGGGGGGAAGAAAAATGAAAAAGTTGGTATTCACTACAACCTAATAGGAAACCCGTCGTGTTAATTTTCCAAGTCGCTGCAAACGGAACAAAAGACCTTGTAGACGTCTCGTCTCGAAGCTTCAAATGGGCGTTCAGCTTCGGCAGCTCGAAGACTTCTTCAATACCGTTTCGCTTCGCATGATAAATCGAGCCCAGCACAGCTTCCTTCTCGTAAGACTTGTCAGTGTTTTTCTCCCAGACTTGGAGCAGCGCGGGCTATGTAGCTAAGCCGATACACTCGATGTCGAGATCAGCATCGTCTGGGAGGTGCTTTCTGGTTTTAAACACATGTTGGCCGTGCTGGCTCTTCTCTCTGGCTCAGGTCTATCATGAAATTGACAATTAGGTTCTGGAAGTTTACTTCTAAGAATAACATGCCATTGTGCATTAGTCCAGCATAGGGTCATCTTGCGAGGGAATTCAGAGTGCTTTTCAACGTTCCCGTTGTATTTGAGAATGGCCATTGCGATTTTGTCACGGCAACGACCTATTAGGTCCATCTTCGTGGCTGTGCGCTGGCTATACTAGTAAAAAAAATTTGAACGCTGAAGATGAAAATTGAGTTTCTTCTAATGAGATCTATCTCATTATATTAGATAAGAAAGTGTCAGTCCAGATAGAAATGAATTTGAATTTGGTCTGTTGGTTGACTTAACAACTTGATCAAATCGGCCGAGCTAGTGTGGTAGTTACAAATTTGGCGTACTGAGCTACGAAGTGGGAAGCAATGCAGAATTCATTTGATTTGATCTCAATATCTTTCCTTATCCAGACATACATGCTGGATATCGTCTTCCATCCCAAATTGTTGCAATGGTCGCTCAGCATATATGTGATAGATTTGCAATTGGGAGTCGAGAGTAGGACAAAGAAACTTCCTTCGCCAGGAGTAAACGTCACCGGAACTGCCGTAGCCTTGTGGTTAGGGAAGATCTTCTCAAGAAATTTCAAGGAATCCGAAATCTTGACATTTGTTCCGCGCACAGATTGAAGTAAGTGTGTTCTTCAAATTTCCCGGAGGGATAAGTGTAAAGACATCCATGATACAACCTCAGCATGAGAGAGCCCGGGTGAGATTGTCAGACGAGGCCGCTGGATAGGTAATACGGAGTGGAGCAAAAACCCCTGGCTTCACTTTGGAGCTGGTGGCCATACTTCGTTCAGAGCTGGGAAAAGACATGTGATTGTGGCAATCACGTGCCAACCTCCTTTAATTGCCACCCATCTTCTCGCTTACGATAGTCATGAAATCCTACTGTAAATTAAACTTCGACCTTGTGATGTCTATTCATTGATTCCTTGCCACTTGTTTAATTGGCAAAGAAGTGGTGCTGAAGTATTGCAGGATCATGCCATAAAAGTCCTAAGAAGCTGAAAGTGGCCAAGAGTTCGTGCAGTTGAAAACAGCTAGGGATCGAAGCAACGGTATATATAAGAACCCCAGGGATTGCGAGTCTATGATCAAGGATTGTCCAGTCTAACATGGTAGCCGTTGTGGTCTTATGTTCGTTAGTGTGTTAATGACATCTTGCTGCGTCGCCACACCCACCTGACCATCTTCGTCCCCAACCCTATCACCTCAAACAGGGCAAACATCATGCCTGCTCTCAATCCTTAGGTATAAACATTTACAAGGGCTCCTGAACCTTAAACTAACATATATTATGTTAGTGGCGGCTTCAGTTAGTCATTCCTCGCCCACCCCAAAATTTGAAACTTCGCTGCTTCACTTCGGCAGTTCGTGCATAAAACTAGGTTTCCCGGGTCCATTGCGGGGAGGATAGGCTTTTCTTTGGGCATGGTTAGGATGTTGGTTGGACGGAATTTGTTGGATTTCAACAGCCGGGGTCGGGGAGGAAGATCGTCGAGATGTGATGGGAAGTCCAGATGCGGGTCCGGGGGACTTTGCAATTGCCATGCCAAGATGATTGGATGCCTTGTTTTTAGGTCCAGGGATGCATTGCCGGGGAAATACTAGGTACTTGCAGGAGACTTTTTGACAATTGACAGGTATGGCGCTGGTGGTGCGGTCTAGATCTCTACGGCTATGAGGAGTATCGGATTGCGAGAACTCAGGAAGTTGTGCTTTTCAAGTAGACCACGAATTCGGGCATCGAGAATTAAGCTTCGTTAACAAAGTACGTACACTTAATGATAGAGTAGGTATACGATACTCGGTGTGCTGAAGCACATCATGTATACATAAGTTTATGACTGAATATATCTGGCCGTTCAACTCCCGCACTGTGCCAGCCAGGGGAATAAACGAGAGTGATAGTACGAATGAAAAGACACAACAACGGAAACCGCGCAACTGCGATTACCAGCCGAATTGTTCGCAGTGCAACTCGATGCTCGGTCCTTTCACTTTGATTGCGTTGGTCGCCGTCCGCCTTACTTCCCACATCAGCGAGTCTGGACCACAGGCCGCAATGGCAATCCTCTCATCGTCACCTGCAGACGCAACGACGTTCTTGATCAGTGTCTCGATGTCTGGTCGCCTAGGTAGTACGCCATGCAATGTCGAGTCCCACTCGTGGGTGGTGTTAGTCATGGAAGTGGAGTGCTTTTCAACGTCGTGTGGGAAGTTATCGAATCTCGAGTTGGAGGTGGATAGAGGGGAGTGAGGTGGGGATGGATGGATGACATGATGTTTTTCGTCATCAATCGGTGAGTGGTTGGTGAACTCGGGCTTGTCTTCGTAAGTGATGGGCGACATGGCTGGCAACATGGGGGATTGTGGACTCCGGTCGAAGTTCATACGGGTCGAGTGTAGTATAATATTAACCCGCGGAGATTCTTTGAGTTCCTTGAGCTCTTTGCTGAACCACTGGAAGATTTCTAGTGTCTAGGTAAGCAACCAAAGTTATATGAGCAAGCGCCCAAAGCACGCTTACCTGGCTCTCTGACAGTCCAGATGAAGTCAATCTTTGGCTTCGGCAAGTTATCGGACAGCTCCCTGACCATGTTGAGAGCAACTCCGAATGTGAAAGATGCACCGCTGCCTCCGGCAATCAACATTACTTTATCAGCACACTTTGCAAAGTTTGGAACAGTGCCGTATGGCCCGTCAAATGAAGCACGAAGGCTGGCATCTGGATGCTTGACAGCGAAGTTGTGAAGATCGTCTGTGAAGCCATCATACGCAGCAACGACAAGTTCAATAGAACTGGGGGACTTGCTGACGATAGTGAAAGGATGGGCCTCAAAGGCTCGGATCTCGGGGATCCAAACGAAGCAATGATTTCCTGGAATGGCTCTTGTGGGAGCTCGGTGGAGGACAATGCGTGTTCCTCCATGAGGTAAAGGAACAAGTGTTGCTCGGTTGCCATAGCCATACCAAAGGAGCCTCCATGCTCGAAGTAGCCGATCGAGGCTCCACATTGAACCTGCCACTACCGTGATGATGATTACTTTGTTGGCCACTATCGGTTGATGGAAGGCCATGTTGATGATGAAAATGATGTACATGGAGATGTGGCTGAGATAGAACACCTCGTATCGCATTCGTTTGACCAGCACTGCGAATACCAGCATGACTAAAAGCGCTGATGCAGCCGTGATGGCGTGTATTTGCTCCATCTCCAACAGAAACTCGTTGAGATGCAATCTGGTAAACTGAACGCACTGCATAGTTGCATGAAGAAAAATGTATATTATGGTGATGTACCCAGCAGCTTGATGAAGTGGGTTGAGACGTTCATAAGAATAGGCCGTCAAAAACGCTAGAGGTGTGTTTTTGAGAGCCAAGAAAGTGATAAATGCAACATTGGCTATCGCCATCCTGTCTCAAATTAGACTCGGCCGGCGTAAAAGTTGCCAAAGACGTACCATCCCAAGCGTTTCCCGATTCCAAACAAGGTCGACCAGTCGATATTCGTCACTGTCAAAGTAATGTTGATTCCAAGATAAACCATAAAAAGGAGCGCATGTCCGGTGGACGCGAAGCCAGGGGCTCGATGAGTAAGTACGTGTCTAACCATCCTAATCAAGGTGATCAGTCAAGTTTACCCTCCGAGGGACTTTGATATACCGAGCCACTGAAACTTGGGCCTTTAATGGCCATGAGTTCCGCATCCTTCTTGAAGCGTAACGGCCGTATAGGAAACGACTCCAGTGAAAAATTGAGAACAAAATAATGACACCCGCCATGGCAGCTGCAAAACGCTTCACCGAGTCATGATTCCCTATATGTTGCCTGAGTCTCGCGGCCATCTGGGCGGCTTGGGCGGCTTGGGCCGCTATTTCAGTTGCATTTACTATACTGGTTCCGTTGTTTCCTCCAGGATAGGGCGAAGTAGAGTTGGAAGGCATCTTGGAAACAGGAATGTTGATAGGAGCCTCAGAATGCGCTCTGCGATCGAATATGTACTACACCAAAGAAAGAGAAGCATATGTGAATCATATCAACCTGTCGGATTCCCGAGCGAGATGCCGGCATTTCCTTTAAGAAGGTTTTTTAAGATAAGGTCTCCACAACGCGAAAAGGCTCTGGCAAAATGGATGAAACAATCATGTTGACCAAATAGACTGATAGGAAACATACACTTGCTAGACAATATCATGGCAAGCTTACGCCAAGGCAAACCTTATCTTCTCGGTATAATAAACCACGGGAGCAAATGCTCGACGAAAGGCTTCGCCTGTGCCTCAACCTGGGGGAGCCTGCTCTCTTAATATGGATAAAAACACCCTTGTTGATCAACTAGTGGAAGGGAATGACAAAACTTGACAAAGCAAGGTCTCCTATCAACCTTGAGTCTCAACTTCATAGGTACGCTTCAGCATTGTTCCGTTCCCGGCATTCAGTACAAAGTGCTTCGGCAGATGGCTACTTCGATACCGACTTCGTGACATGAATGACTCCTGCGGTCCTGCGGATGACTTCAAAAGACATACTCCTGATTTCTTTTCGAATGTCACTGTACGTACCATACCTGTTCTCGCACGTCTGATGGCATCCCGTCATGAGATAGGAGTACTTTACTACGCCGGGACGACGGGAGGCGGAGGTTTCCAAGGATGGACTCACCATCGAGAGCGGGCAACCCCGAAAACAGTGATTTCGAATCCGTGGGAGCCGCAGGATTGCAATAGAGAGACTGCCATTGGATGCGGCCACTATGTGCCATAACATAGGGAAACAGGGGATCGCGGTCATCTACCTGAGAGCAATCAATATTCCGTTGCGTGGAATAACCAATAGACTTCCTGTCAAGTTGCGCTATTCTCGACAAATCCTCGCTGTGTTTGAAACGCATTAAGTTAAGGTTTCGGTAGATCGAAAGCGTCCAGATCCGGCAGTTTCTTGCTGCTCTGCTTGCTGTGAGCCTTCTCTGTCATCGCAGAATTTGATATGCAATTGAATCGGAATAAAAAGATAACTTGGGAATTAAGAAACCTCGGAATAATACATGCGATACTTGAATTAGGCCTTAGGATTAATTACGATAAATAAATATCGCCGAATTAATTAGATCGCGCTTATTAAAAAGTAATATCTTTAAGGGTATTTAGAATAGAAGCGCGTTTAGGAGGCGACGGCGATATCGTCGCATTCGCCCCCTGCTACAAATCATAACCCCGGTTTAGCCAAATTATATGGGGTTTCAGTACTAATTAGGCCTATCTTGCTGCATACTTATTATTTCTGAGAGAATTAGTAAACAATCAATAATTTTATATAAATTGGCTAGACTAAGGCGGCGGGTGGGGAGGGTGCCCCAAATTCTACTGGTATGATACCAGAGCAGGGTATATCAAATTTTAAGCCCCCTGAGCAAGTGCCGGATCCCCAGAAGAAGAGGGGCTGGGCGAGAGGCACGGAGCGCCTCCCGGGCTGGCAGCCCTAACCTAGTACCCTTTTTGTACCTTGTACAGCACGTGGACGCCCACGTGCGCGGTATTCGTTCCGCAGCTGCCAGGAACAACTTTTGCTAAAAGTTGAGAACATTGAAAGGTCTCACGCTGCAAACTTATTTTACCTAATTAAAAATTCATACCATTGTTTTAAAAAGAGTATTTTAGATAGCCGAAAGAGGAATTAAGTTTTAATATTCTTTGTAGCATTTTTATTAGTTCTAGATTACAGCAAGGAGAAAATTCGCTTACAGTATGAAAGTGGTTCCTGGCGGCAGCGGAACGGCTACGACCTTGGACGAAGGCAGAATGCAAGTGTTTGCAGCTCCAGTCCTGCATCCAGAATGCATGCAAGTAGTCGCAAATACTGTATGCCCTACTGATACTGAGGCCGCAGTATGACCGGGCACGGAGTGACAGCTGCGCAACATTCCAAAGACGGTGACATGCCAACTATGGTCGGAACCAAGCCCTCCACGAATCCAGTCAGCACAGTGACGACTGTACGTTGAGCCCTTAACGCCATAGTGGTTCTCAATTAATTCGACAACCACGCGCTATGCGCCAAGGGCTTCAAAGGATTGGGTACCAACATCCGCAGAATAGTACACTCGAGCCATGAGGGGCGAAGAAAGCTTCTGTCAGGCGACGGCCAATAGCGATTGCTCCCCCAATCCCACATGGGAACAACGATTTGCCTCGCAATTCAATTAACAGTCCGTTTGGAAGGGGAACCGACTATTCATTGCAGCTTCCTCAAGCACCTGTCGGTCACATGCCACCTCCGCAAGTCTCCTCTGCTGCAACATGTGAAAGTTGTCATTCTAGTGGCACCCGCTCATCCATTCCAAACAACCTTCTCACTGCCGTTCCGGATCCCAGAAATCCACGTTCGATGAAGCGAAATTTGGCGGTTTCGGGGAGAAACGAAGTGGATATTGAGGTAGTCGTGGATCTTTCGAATCTCCGATTGAGTTGGAAGTAGCTGCTCACATGCCTGCTGAGAGAACTGCGCTCGGGGAAAAGCCAAGGTGCGACTTTTCTCATCGTGTTCCTCCCCAAAACGCAGCTACTGTGGGACTTGCCACAGTCACCCTTTGGAGTCTCTGCCACCCCCGATACGGTCGATGTCCAGAATATAGAGGGAGAATAGCCTTGTCGATGGATGGAGCTACCAGAGAAGAGTCTTCATGTTGCACGGTGTCCGGAACGGCATTGCTCCTCCTGTGATCTCCCAGGAGTGGGCGAGGAGACTTGAAGGCTTCCGTTGCTGTGAGCAGGGAATTGCCAGTATTCGATGCAGGCTCAGATTTCACGAGCATGTGCCTGTGGCCACCCATCATCAGCGAGATCCTAGGAGAAGGTAATTCCACTTACTGGGCCAAAAGCATCTTTGAGCCTTGAGCTATTCCACAGACGTGCCGCCAGGTAGATATTGCTGATACTGTTTCTGTTAAGTCTGGGAATCTTGGGTGTTATTTTGGTCCACTTTTTCACTGCCTCGCCTCCTATGGACAGCCTTGTCAGCCTTGTCAGCCTCGTAGACTCCGCGTCAGCTTCACATTAGATTTCAGAGTACCAAACCCAGAAAATTTCTTTTCAAATAACGCGCTCGCTGTCAAACCTTCACCGCCAGACCATCCTCCCCGAAGGTGGACAACAACGAGCTTGTTGTTATTACCCACTCTTCTCTCTCACAAGGAGGCAGGAACGACCCAAACTTCGTTTCCCCAGGTCTGCTGTCTGTGCAGTCTTGTTCTTTCTTTCGTCCCTCCAATTTCGAGGTCGCGTGGCACGAGCTATTACGATGGCACACACCCGTGAACAAGATAGGCATAGAAGCCCTATCTCGATTTCCCTTTCTTCTTCCCCTTCTCCTCCTCCTGCTTCATCGTACAAGGCGAACACTTCTCTGCACCCCCAAAGGGTCCTGAAGCTGCAGCATCAAAGAGCCTCCTCAGCTCAACCACGGGAGATTGCAAGTCATGGACGGATGCAACAATGGATGGATGACTTGCCGCATGGTCTTGAGTTAAACAGTGTCAGCGTTGGTGCACAGCCAGTTGCTTCGATTGCTGACTTCGCCCACAATATTGGTTGTCCTTCAGCCCCTCCTTCTGTCGACGCTGGTGGACAGCTGGTTCCTCAGGTTCCGGGCTTAATTAACAATGCTGGTCCTCCGCAAGCCCCCCCTCTTGCTTTGGTGCCTCGGCCGATGCCAAACAATGCAGAACCAGTTGCTGGGTGTGGTAAGGGATCCGTTTCAAGCGGGCTTGCTTTATATCGCTCCCCATCCATTGAATAAGCACGAATGGCTGACAACCGTCTTGTAGGTCGACGGCTTTCGATGAATCTGCCGGAGCTTGACAGACGTCCCAGATTCCGAGGAAACCGAGGAAACCCTTACAAAAGCGAGAGTGCTGACCGACGTCTTCCTGTCCAGATATTGCCGTTCAACATCAAACACTCCATACTATGTGCTATGCAAAATATAATGGAAGCGGCCCTTTTCTACTGGGCAAAGCATTGGGTTCCCTTGTTGTTACAAAAGGAAGGCTGGGACACTCCAGAGGCAGGAGAACTAAATCAGTATCAACAATTTCTGTCCGTTATATGAACTCCCCATATTAACTACTATCTAGTTGGTTGAGAACAATGAACAAATATCGTATCCCGCCGGAGGCCTTTAGCCACAGTGCCGGAATGAATGAAGCCACGCTTGGACATCTCCTTACCAGCAGATTGCACTATATTCGGCATGCTGCAGTTCATCGCGACCCTACAATTACGGTTTCGGCATTGAAAGAGATGCTTGCAGACGCACACTTCCTCACGCAGGGACTCCGTGACGCACCGAGAACCAACAAATTGCAGGCTATGCAGCTGGCACTTGAGGGCAATGACAGAAAGCGAATTGAAGAAACGCTCGCTGCTCCAATTTCAACTTTCGATGATGGTTTCGATCCTCACAAAGTCCGGACACAACCCCGCCCTTCTGAAAACGGCCTCCAGCAAAAGGAGAACATCCAATTTTCAGGCAGAGTCAACTACGCAAGCAAACTTGGCAACTCTTCGGGAATTCTTCAAAGTGTCGAGGGTCAGGAAGCCATGGGTCAGTCTCAATTTGAACAACAACGGTCTCTAAGACTATCAATAACTAACAGCTCAGTTCATGGCCGAGGTCGAAGTGTGCAGAGAGGCTTGAGAGATTCGAATGGCCGATTACAAGGCTTGAAGAGGAAGAGATCCGAAACCATCAAGTTCGAGAGAGCTAACCAAAAACCTCGAGTCATTCAGCATCCTGGCGAGCATATTGATCTGACAGTGGATTCAGATGACGGTGACTCCCCTGCTACTGACCCAAAGCCAGCAAAGATTGCCCGTGTCATCGATCTTACAGGGGACGAACCTATCATTCTTTTCCGTTCGCCAAGAGCAAGCGAAGCAACGGATGCGAACATGTAGGCATTACTACACGATACGCTGATTGGTTTATGCACGACAGACAAGATCAAGTTCTTGGAGGGATTCTACGGGAGTTGTACACGACGGACGAGAGCACGTTGCTGACGAGGACTCCTCGGAATGCTCGGAGACTGTATACGATGGATGAGATTTGTTTTCTTCGACATTCAATGTTGCCACCCAGATCAACGGACATGGCATTGCACCGTTGTATAGAGACCGTCTCTGGAGCGGAGAAAATGAGTCAAGATACTTCTCTATTGCTTTCACCCTTCCAATTGTTGAACCGTATTAATCCATATGCTAGGCTACATCCAAAAGCAAGTGCAATGTCGTTTTCTCTGCTCCTTCAGAACATTCCCCTTGTTTAGTGATTCATGATCAGCACTTCAAGTGCGATTTTTGTCTCGGAAACCAATTATGTTATGCTTTCCCTCTCCTTGCCAGCATTGCGACTCTGGAACACTTCTTATACATTACAAAAAAATCGACACTTACGAGTGCACACCTTCGCGTATTCACTGAGAACTGTGACTTCACTACAATACGTCTCACCACGTGATCGTCTCATTCATGTTGAAGATCTCACGGTGCACACCTGGAGTTGTTACCGAGAAGTCTCACCTTCGAAATGCTTGGTCTCTGCTCGGTTTTCGGTGTATTATTAATGCGTATACTAGCAGTGCTCCAGTAGGACGCCTGGTTTGTTACGGGGATTGAACCGACTGGGTACTAACCTTCAGATCTGAAAGTTACCTCTTAGTGCATTGTGGTATGGACACCGAATGATACTTTTGCGGGAACAGACTGACATCTTCACTAGAACCAGTCTATCTTAGAAGTTACGAGCGTCATCAGATGGAAGGCATGGTCACTTTAACGTAGAGGAACAATCTTCAACGCTGTATCTCCCTTTGGAATAGGGAAGAGGTTCCACCAAGGTGATACTCTCGAATACGAGGCCCCAAATGATCTCAATGACCAAGTTTCTAGTCTCTCAACGGCAGTGGTATTGCTTCTTGCTCATTTCCAAGAACTTGGAAACACGAATTCGATACGGTATCTTCATCATGCCTACGGATATTACATAGACAAATGTCTTTATCCCTCTGTCATGGACTTGCCAAGCCATCTGTTTCTCACAGGAGATAATTATGACCATGGATAGGGTTGCAACCTAACGTTTTCTAGTTCTCGGACTCCCCAGAAGCTTCAATTCATTTCTTCAACGGTATAGGTACGCGTTGGTGGAGGGCAACCATTTTCGTTTTCATGGTCTCATGATATCTTTCACGGCAATATTCAACATTTCCCTAGTTGACCTTCATTGAGCTAATTTCTCCACTTTCCAGGGAAAGGAAAATCGGGCGTTTCTCGTCTTTAGGTCGAATGGTTTGGCACTGCCTCCACCGACGGGAGAAATGCTCCATAATGTGGATTACTCCTTGGCCACCTCATGATGCAAGATATCATCAGCACCAACCCAACGTCTCATCCGAGAACCGCAAAAGCCCCATTTCGGAATTTTGTGGAGGTAGGCCTCCAGCATTCCGTACAGCAATCAGAAAGATCCGAAGATGTCCCTTCACAATTCTGGGGAGGAGTGTACGAGAACGACTACGTCTTTGAAGCCGGCGTCTGGAAGATCTTCAAACTTGGCTATAACATGCCCTGGCAGGCTGATTACGGCAAGGGGTGGAGCGGTGGCGAAGCTATGAAAGGCCTATAGAAGTGTTGGCCGGAGGATAAATGGGGCCTTGATGAATGAGTCGTTGGCAAGAGGGTTTGGCCGGAGACGACAGTTGTTCAGTCTCACTATGCTCATCCTGCCGCCGGTGCTAGATTCGGGGAGTGGTAGGGGAGTTGCGGCCGCGGCACTGTTACTGCATAATTCAGCGCTACATTACGTTACATTCTGGTCAAAGAAGATTCGTGGGTTTCTGCTCATCTTCAGCCTGAAACGAAAACGTCTTTTTGTGCTCTTTAATCATTAGTGCCAGGTTGGTTAGGGCCGATACCATTCAGTGCAAACGCAAATAGGGCAAGTATCCCCAAACAACGCTCTTCCGAAAGGGACAAAGAGAAGTCTTGTATCGCTCAATGCGAACACGTGGCAAAGAAACTCCCTAATCCTCCCAATTTACGCTTCAAACCCTCATTCCTATTTGAGCGCCTCCTAGCTCGTATCGCATAATGACCCCGCAACAACGTACCTCAGATGTGCCGAGAAGAGTACTGCGGCAAGGATGCCTTTATTTCCCGCTGGGTTAGGCGAGATCCATGTGCTTTCCGTGCTTGGATCTTGTTTTGGTGATGCGCTGGCTCGGAGGGGATGGGTTAGGTCCCTGTCGGGGAGGGAATGGGTTTCAGGCTCGAAGGGGCGGGACAGGGTGCTTACACGTTTGGACTGCAGACAGGGCAGCGGACCGCGTTCTGTGAGGGCTTGAGTGCAGAGCGACGACATGTCTTGTTTGTAGCTTTGAGGTAGTGGGTACTTTGAAAATGAAGTTCTGGAAATCGATCTTTTGGAACTGGTGGAAAGAGGGGAGAGGAAGTTGGGAGGTGGGTTTGCGGTTTGTGGTGTTTGGTTCTGAAGTGTTGATGACGAAGTTAGGTCCCGCAAGAGACTTGCGATGCCTTGCTGGTCTGAGAAGTCTTTGGACACCACGCGAGCATGACCTGGAAAATCAAAATGTGGGCAACAGTCTAGACGTGGCTTTTTCTTCAACGGAACATGATGTACGTCGGCAGTGTCAAGCTTCCCCTCTTCGATGATCTCCAGTACCGAAGTCTGGGCGCTGCTTCCCTCCCGGTAAAGCAAAAACCAAGCTTCTTGGCTTTTATAAGTGATGCCTTTTGTTCAAGTCATCCGGTGTCTTTATTCGGTAGAGAGGAATGTGCTTGTTTTGAGACCTAGACCTGAACCACTTTTCAGGCTGTTGTTTCAGCGCGGTCAACTTGCCAAGACAGCTGGAAGTGCCGATCGTGGCTTGGAAGGGGGGCGGGTTACAGAGGTATTTGGAATCATACAAATTTCTGTACTTCTTACGTAAAGAATGAAAAAGCTACGACCTTGAAGAGCGGTTGGCTACTGGGAATCTGGGAAATGAACGAGTAGTTACGGGATGTCCGCTGTAGCCTCTAGGAAAGGGTCGGGGCGTAGAACTTGTGTGATGGGCTCTACCTGGGGAGTGTGTTCGAATTTTTGGAGTAGAAGAACTCTGTAAAAATCTCCCAGCTGAGGTATTTGGGAACTGTGGTGAAAGCCCAGGAAGGACCACCAACAACTTGGCTAAAAAGGTTGACCAGGATTGCATTGAAAGAGGCTCGTGCAAGATATTTGCTTGAATGAAGACGGGATTGGGGAAAATGAAGCCAAGGAACTCGATATAGAAGCAGTATAAACAACAAGATGAAACTGAGAGGGACCAAAAAAACGGCTGCAAACGGGTTTGAACTTGAGCATTCTACAAGTCAACAGCGACGCCACCCAAACCAAAATCCAAGTCCGCCAAACCAGTCAGTACTAGTCTACCAATCGACATAAGCTCTGACAGCCGTCAAACTCCTCTACCGACGATGCTCTCTGTGAACATCGAGCCCTTTTCCAAGTGCGAACCCAATCTTCTGCACAACCGTTGGACAAACTTCGACTGGTCATACACACATCTAAAATACCAGCTCATGGCTTCCAGAAAAATTGTCCTGAACGACTGCCATCAGGCTCTGATAGCAAAAGTCGTAGCCTAGGCAGTTTATATTCTGGATTTTCTCTTGCCCAAGCTCGAAAGCATCTCGTCACTTCCGTATGTTGATAGAATGCCCGATTTCTTCTCGCTTCATAGCCAAGTCGCTGCGCGCTTAAGAGCCAATTCTCTTCCTCACTCGGACCAACGTGTGGTTGTGAGAGCTGCTGGCTAAGAGAATATGGGTAGATATCGCAAAGAGCTGGTGAAACAAGCGAGAAGTCCTTCAGATTGGGCATGGTGAGAATGGACTGAAGTATTGCTTCCGCACTGGCACGTTGGACCTCTTTCCCACCAACCTCTAATGATATAATGCTGCATAAGTCTTCTTGGCTAATGGCTCTCAGTCTCAGAGGATTCCAGCTCAGCCGTACTGTATCGATATCCAGATTTGCGCGAACCAATGGACTATGGCCACGAGTAGCAAACCGAAGCGGCCATTCCTTCAACATCTCGTATCGCGACTCCGAGCAGACAAGGAGTTTTGCTGGAGATGGAGTGGTAGTCCAGAATTTCCCAACCCGCACATCATAGTGAACTTGGATAAGCCGGGGACCTGGCAGAATGTTTTTCCATATTTCCAGTCGAATTTCGATTGGAAGCTTGCTGAACGAATGGAATGAGGGTTCTTGGGCCGCAGATTGAACGAGTCGATTTGACAGCTGCCAATCGTCCGGGGTGTCCATATTCAGCTCCAACACGCTGCTCAGTCTTTCAATAACGAATGTGTTTAACCATGGATAATCTGCGGATAGTTATACACGGATGTGGAAGAATCACGAAGACGATGGTGGACTTGGGTCTTAGTTCCTGAGTTGAGTGGCTGTTGAGAACATGTGAAGATTCCAGGAAGGAAGGAACGATGGTTGGCTTTCGGTCTGCAGCATCGAGTGACGACTGCACCGCCAAGAGATGGTTATGTCTTCCCCAAAATGGACCCGCCACTTGAAGACAGGAAGCGAGACTGAATACTTGTTTCCAGACGATATGCGCGGAAGCAATACATGGCCTGTTCTATGCATCTCCCAATAGCTCGAAAGGATTGGTCGGCTTTTGACAGCCAGAAGAAGCGCCAGCGGCAGAGTGGTTCCTCTTTCTCTTCTTCTTTCGCGCTCTGCAAGACTCTTGAGGATCTGCTGTAGCTTCTTCATCCATTGATGGGTGGCTAGTGATAATTGAAATGGCTCTCTTACCGAGGCTCCCAATGATGGACGGGGCACTATCGAGGCCTGGCAGATCACGCAAGTTCGGGAGAGACTCGAGCTGCCAATGCAAATGAAGCAGCGGCTCTGGAAGTGACTGGGGAGGACCGTGAGAAACCACTAAAGACATGATCTGTTTAAGAATTCGAAAGGAGTAGTAGGAACCTTGAATTTGGGCAAAGAATTGAATAATGTCCCACGTGAGGTTCCTTCTCTTGTTTCTCATGTTGTACTCATTTTCCAGATCAGCGAGCTGCTGTACAACAAGTTTGCAAAGCGGTGTTTTGGCCCGGGAGTACGAATATTCGATCTCTTGGTGGATTGCAATGACTGTCCAGATCTCAGATCTAGAGACTCCAGGAAAGTTTTGTTGGAGCTGAGAATATAAAGTAGTAATGGCAGTACAGGCCTCTGGAATCTGTGGCAGGTTCGGGAGCTGTAGTTCCCGCCCTGTTGACTTATCTTGCTGCTTCCTATACTCCGAGACAACCAGTCTTTGTTGGTCTTCTGGTACAATGAGATTGATCAGCCCGTATGCAAGCTGTCTGGTGACTGTTGATACCTCCCAAGCGTTGGTGCGTACAGGACAATCAAGAAGAAAGGGAAGAAAGACATGAAACGTCTGAGAGCCTTTAGCAACCTCATCCTGTCCTGCAATCCGAGCGAGGTAGGGATATTGCAACACGTATTCAGAGATGCGTGGGTCCAGGCTCCGGAGAAGTGGGAACAAATTTGTGGGGTCTTTGGCTTCGAGAGGAGCTGAGAGCTGATTGTATTCCTTCGAGAAGCGCTTGAACTCTGAAGGGCTTGCAGTTGCAGTTTTGAGAGTTCGGGCATCGGCAAGGAGTTTGCGAAATGTACCGTGACTGTCCATTGAAATTTCAAATGCAAAGGCATGAAGGCCATGAGATTTCGGTAGGTCAAGTCGTTCAGCAATAACTGTTGGTCGGTAAACCTGGATGCTTAAGGCCCGCTTATTAGGAGTTATGTCTCTGAAGAAACTGACTGCTCCATTACCTAAGTCATGCACAAGAAGATCCGAATCGCCGGTAAGAACAATCCCTCCATGCTGGCTCAAATATTTGGCACAGTACAGATCAGCTTCACCAGGTACAACCTCTGTGCGCTCCCGATACTGATCTGAGTCTAAAAGGGCTTCCAAAACTGCAGGAACTAAGAACGGACTTGGAGGAAGTGCTGACAATTTTGACTTCACTGAAGTGGTGTGAAATGGCCCCCCTGGAAGGCTGTCGAGGGGTGGAAATGAGGCTCGGCATGGCGTTGCATTTGAGACATGATATTGGCTCAGTTGATGGGTCTGCCTCATAAGCCTTTCCATTCTTGTATCAAACTTCAAGGGAGGCAGAAAGCCGTCAAAATACATCTTCTTTCTTTGTTCGATTAGCCCGCGTTCCACCAAAACGTCACGGGAGCTTACATCTCAACACCGTTGTCCCGAAGTCCATCTAGCCAGGCAATACATGCTTTCCCAAGCTCTTCATATGAGGGAGCTGCTTCGAAGGGGTTCCATGCTGCGGGTCTGGCACTCAAGCAGGCGTGGTAAATGTGATAGGCAAACCCTGATCCATCTATCACGACATGTCTGCCTACTATTGATTCTGCCTCTGCATAAGGCTGCAAAAAAGTGATCAGATGGGGAATCCCCATTGAGATCAAGGTACTTTAAGTACTACCTTCCGACTGGGCTTTGTTGCTTGTGATCTGCTTGTGATATATGAGTTTGTGAGGCGATGTCGTGAATTTAAGGTTGGCCGGCATCATCTTTAAAATTTTCCCTCTCCCAAGCTACCGCTTCTTCCTCCAACAATCCTCAACACATTTTCACGATGCGCAACACCCTCATCTTTGCTGGGAGCTCGTGTCCCGCCCTCACAGGTCAGATATGCTCGAATCTGGGAATGGCTCCTGCTGCTGTGGAGCTGTCCCAATTCGCAAATGTATGTGTTTCTGAAATCTTCCCCGTGGCAAGGCTGATGAGCACAGGGCGAGACCAGCGTCAAGATCCTGACCAGTATTCGAGAAAAGGACGTGTTTGTGATTCAATCAGGTAGCAGTAAGATCAATGACAGTATCATGGAGCTTCTCATCTTGATCTCTGCTTGCAAGGGAGGCTCAGCAAACAAGATTACAGGTAATAGTCACCCCACAATCCCAAGGAACTTCGAAGCTGATTTACCAAGCCGTTTTACCATATTTCCCATACAGCAGACAATCGAAGAAGAAATCACATCGAGGTGCAATCACTGCGCGTATGCTTGCGAATCTCCTCGACGTTGCCGGAATCAAACATGTCATTACCATCGACCTACATGCTTCGCAGATGCAGGGCTTTTTCAGATGCCCGGTTGACAATCTACACGCGGAGCCATTAATTGCGCGATGGATTAGGCATAACGTTCCGAATTGGCAGGAAGCCGTTTGCGTATCGAAAAATGCTGGAGGCACAAAACGGGTCACATCATTAGCCGACGCGTTGAAGCTCAACTTTGGTATAGTCACCACGGACAAGAAACGAGGTGGCGTCAATATGACTACGAGCATGATCATGAATCGATTGGATGGTTTCGGTCCGGAGACGGAATTGGATTCTGATGTGAGCAAGTTGCATATTGGAAGTGGAAGCCACATGAGCAAACACGGATTAAAGCTCGAGCTTAAGCCATTGCCTGCTGAGCGGGAAGAACAAAAACTGGAGCAGCCACCTCAAGAAACGACTCCACCCCGTCAAACACATACACGACAGGATAGCAGCCAATCCTCACCTCGAAAGTCCCAGCAAGGTATGCCTTCTCCTCGAAGAACTGCACACCACCAAAGTCCGAATCCGAATACATCTACAAGGTCGCCCCTCCACCGCGCACAACCCACCCCAGCCCGGTCATTACCGATACAAGAGGAGATAGAGTTCACCGACGAGAGGGCTAGAGATATAACACACGGACGACTTGTACAGGGTCATATTGTACCAGACGATTGGCCTTCACCAACACAATCTGCCATGTCAGCCTCCCAAATCCTCGATCGTCCAGACGAAGACCCAATGGAAATGTCAAGAAATTCCTCATTCTTCAACCCAGAAGGACACGCACTCGGCGGTACTGCAGATGCGACTGCAACTTCAGATGAAGAAGAGGAGGGCTTCAACGACCCAACTCTGGAGCAAATGATCACATTGGTTGGAGACGTACGAAACCGAACGGTCTTCATCATCGATGACATGATCGACAAAGCCGGAAGTTGGATCGCAGCAGCAGAATGTGTCGTCAAACGTGGCGGCGCGAAGAAAGTCTACTGCATCGCCACCCACGGTCTTTTTGGCGGCGACTCACTCGAAGAACTCCAAGATTGCGATTGCATCGACACCATCCTCGTCACGAATTCATTCCCCATCTCCCCCGAAAAGGCACGCGCTACCAAGAAGCTCGTTATCCTTGACTTGTCGAATCTACTCGCAGAGGCAATCCGCAGAAACCACTATGGAGAGTCGATTTCCGCGCTATTTACGCATACTTATGACTAGAAGTGCCGGCGTTGACGATTAATGATTGTAAGATTCATGTCCCCTTGCTTTGATTACCAGCGTGGCGTCGGGGGGCTTTAACCTTCTTGCTGGAGCAAGAACTTGGCGGAGTAGTTATTGAAAATCAAGATACCTTGCTTTTTTGATCTCCCTTGATAAGTTACAGTGATGCAGTCATTTTGAGCATAGGCTGCTAGGCAGCTTTCAAATTACCCAGCGATGCATTCTGTAGAGATTGCAAGATCATCTTTCATCTAGAAAGGTGTTCTTAACGGAGCGTTGGCAGATCAGATTAGTCTTTTGACTTTTTGGGACTAGAAGGCACCTTATTCTGTGTATGCTCCGCCTTTCATTAGGGGGGTGGATAAGGGGCAAGAGAACTTCTCAAACATCACATGTTGTTGGCGACTGGGCTGCTTTGGATGACATATCCTACTGTACAATTTCCTAGTCGTTCAAGTGGTATTCTGATTGAAGATTCCATGATATCTAGAACTCCTGGTGCTCCAACCTGCTGGTTCTATAGCAATTCAAGTGTTCCCGTGTTTCTTCCGAGCTCGCTTCGATAATGTACTGTTTCCAATATACCGATCCAGTATTTTACTCCTCATAGCGATGATAATTCTGAAGAACTTCAAGTCTCATCCTTCTCTTTGGCGCCTTCCTTCCGGTCATTAACTCAAATTGAGCTATGGCTTGTTCGGGCAAGACTTCCAAGCCATCCACAATTACCCATGCCTGCTTCGTCTCCTCCCGTACACGTCGGATCTGTTTCAACAGGGGTGTATCCAGGGGTAAGTATGCTAGCTGTGAAGGAAGTCAGCAATGCTTGCTTGTAAAGCAGAAATCCCAAATATCTCCAGCTTCGAGGATGAGGAAGTGGATCGGAACTACTCACCTCAACAACAACTCCACCAGTCGGACTTCCGAGCCACTGCATTGGCATTTCGAAATTCGCGGGAGCATGATCTCCAACGCTCCGTGCTGGGACACAAGAGACGATCATGGTAGGCTGTCTATAACCTACTGGCCAGTCTTCGCTGGTAGATCTCAGGACACGCACTATTTCGCCATCGCTGCTGAGTCCGGAGGCCCATGAGTTGAAGTGTCTGGCGACGGCCTCTGCGTTTTCAACTGTGCGGTTGCAAATGAATACTTTCCGACAACCCAGTTGGATCATGGCGTAAACTGCCGCTCGAGCCATTCCGCCTGCCCCAATCACGAGGCCGGTCGTTTTAGAGGGCTGGATGGCGTTCCTTGGAGACATGTTTCGTCTGATACAGGTCATGATTCCGATAAAATCAGTGTTGTCTCCATAGTAAGCCTGAAAATAGCATGTTAGTACTTGATTAATGGATTGCAATTCTGAGAGCGTTCGAATGGGATCATTCTGAATGTACAAGAATGTCTAGGGCATTCCGAGGGTTGTCCCAGAGCTCGTAGGAGATTCAAGAGGACAAGAAAAGAAGAGAAAATAGACATACTGCTATTGGTCCAGCTTTGCATCTCTGGTTAGCTTGCCGGAGGAGCGATTCCGTGCTCCCATCCAGAGGGCTGCTGTTTTGGAACGTGCGGAGGGGAAGTAGAGTATTCACGGCTCCAATGGCCTTAGCGTGATAGCTCTTTGCTGCTATTCGGCTCAATATTTGGACCTTGAAAGGCTGTGTAATGGCGGCGCCTCCGAAGTTTTGGTCATGGATAATCCGATGAATATCTTCAAGCGATGAGACTTGAAGGGATTGGAAATCATTACTCATTCCACAGACTTGATATGCAGCAGTGTGCATGGCGGGTGACAAGCTATAGAATACACTGGCTCCGAGATGGTAAAAGTGCAGTGGATCCAGGATTCGCATCTGATACAGAGCCTGCATGGCTTCCGAGGCAGTTGGAAGAAATTGCCGAATCTGACTCTTACTGACAGTAGTGTTCATAATCGGATGAGTAACGGGCGTGAAGATCTTATTGGCCACGAGTGACGGGCGTCCATGGTCTCCAAGATTGTAAGCAATAATCGGTAGATGATCCGGTATAGACTCGATCCTGTTCACAAATGCCCGAACAAAGTCATTCTCGCTCTCTTTTGGTGTTGCTCGCACAAATCGGACGATATCACAGCCCAGAGATTTGGCCCTGTTGTACTCGGTCATACGAGCATCTTCATCCCATCCCCAAGGGTTCTCATCTCGTGAAAGGTATTGTCCAATAACTCTCGTCCGGCCCGAAGATCGGACGAGATGAGAGACTCGTTCAGATGAATATTTTAGGTCGACAATAATATATTCGACTGCGAGTCGAAGAGCCCATTCCATGAGAATGAAATAGGCGTGTTCCCTCTCTGCCATAGTGAGTTGTGTCCCCTCAAAGGCATAGTTCTCGACTTGGAAAATCACAGGTACTCCAAGATTTCTCCTGATGGTTGCAACATGCTTGCCGATCAATTTCTGAAGATCTGGTGACCAAGTATCAATCTTCAATTGTACAGCATCAGCTCCAGCTTCCAATTCAACGAGGTCTATTGCGGGTATTGTCGAGAGTCGTAAGGATAGTGCGTAAGTGAATGACCTGCACTCCGGTGGAAGGGCCGCAACAGAAAAGGGGCTTTCAAAGCCACTCCGGATAACCCCCTGGCCAGTCAAGAGATCGAGAAAGCTAGAGAAATCTTCTTTGGCGTATTTGAGTCTTGAAGAAACATTTCCGAATCCATTCTCTGGTGGTGTCTCAGCTCCATCACCACTTGGATCGTATAAATTGTAATACTCGAGGTTAGAACAATTCCGGTGGGCTAAATCCGCGATTTCAAGACGAGCAGCTTCTTCATCCCCAAGTCGTAACAGAGACTTTATCCTGTGACTTCCTCGAGTGATGTAGATGACGGGATGCGTTTTCGAGTACTCTGCTAGCGCTTTTTGAGCAGGATATGACAGGCTGCCCATCCCACATTCGATAATGCATCCAGTCCTGTGATTGTCCAACATCTGCTTCAGAACCTCGACGTTTTTCCGGTAGAATTCTTGATTTCCATATTGACGAAGAAAGATGCCTCGTGTAGTGCCTGTTGCCTCCTGGAAGCAGTGATCTTCCGTGATCAGACGGCGACCAAGATGAGTGGCACCAATAAAGCCGAGGGTTCTTTTGCCAGACCCTCGGGATCCAACGAGGACAATAGACGCCTCAGGAGGGAAGTCTCGTATACAGGGTGAGGGCCGGTTTTCTATGTTCCAGGATGACGAGAGGGGAGGCGCAAGCTGAGTTGTGACAGACATTTCTCAAAAGGAAAAGCAATGAAGGCTTCGAATGTCCTGATTTCACCGCTACAATGAGCCGTTCAAGATAGAGCAATTGTCCAGATGAATTCGGAGAACTCTGGAGGCCCAGAACTCCAGAATACGCAACTCCTTTTCCTTCTCTCATGCAATGAGTCGGAAAGTCTCAACCCTCGACACGTGATGAAGTCGCAAAGCGAGCAAAAGCGGGGTAACCAAATCGGGGCGGCTGCTTTCCAAGCTCGCCTGGGAGACGGGGGTGCTTGCGTCTGCTGCGTGATGGTCACAAGAAGCCACCGAGGGATGCTGCCGTCGACAGCAGCAAGGTCAATTATATCTTCACGAAGGAGCTGGCGACAGTCGACGGCATTCAGAGAAGAAGCCACTCCACGCTGCACGACCTGGATTCAGATTAGATGACTAAGGAGAACGACGCCAAAAATCGGGAAAAGACTCAGCCGACCAAGAAGTGTGGGGTCTCCAGATTCTCTCACCAATTGGCGCCGCGGCATTGGTGAACGAACCCAACCCCAACCTTGGGGAAGGAAGAATTGGTAAGGCCCCGACAAACTTTGCTGCAGATGCATGGTAATAACACGTACAGGGTCGATATTGAGAAGACCTTGCCGAACCTGACGAGTTGCCCTTGTCAGCTAACGGCGCAGCTCCAGAACCCGACATCCTCATAACCCCGGACTAGCTCTGCGAGAGTATAACGTCGAATACCCTCATGCTTGGACAAACCGAGCCCGGATGACCAACACTCGCGGCCTTGCCCTGAGGGCGACTGCACATCCGAACCCATAACCATCTAAATTGAAGAGCACACGCGGAAATGGCACCACAAGCATTGGGCGATCCGAAGTTGGCAGAGCATAAGCAGGAAGAATTGAAGTCGTCCGAGGAGGTTCAGAAGCCTGGGAAGCATGGCCCTCGAAAGCGGGTATCGCAGGCTTGCGACAGGTGTCGAAGTAGGAAGGACAAATGCGATGGCAAAAAGCCGGTGAGAGGATTTCCATACGTATATCAATGTTGAGGTGGGCCTGGAGCATTGGGGAGTTGCGGCAACGCCTTGTTCCAGGAGAAAGTCTTTCCAATGTCCGGTATACCTTGGTTCGTTGCGCTGTTGTGGGTGGAGGGGATATTTTGTTGGACTCGATTTCCCAGTGTACCACACATCTTGGGACATCAAATGCTAAAATCAGACAGGCTTGTTCAACTTGTGTCACCAATGGTAGATCCTGTTCCTATGACGCAAACGTAAAGAAGCGAGGGTTGCCGGAAGGATATGTACGTGGACTCGAGAAGCTGTGGGGAATAGCTATAAAAGAGGTCAACACCATCGAAGACAGCATATTGACCGCGCTAGCTGGCAATGAGGACAATGAAAGTGTCCTCAGCGTGTGGAATGACGAGAGTGAGCCTAATTCCATATAACCTTTGTTGATTCATTCTAAAACGTTTAATAACATCGGTGTTTGCTGGCTAGATAACTCAGAAGCGTGGGTGGAAACTTGGCGGAAGTCTCAGATGTCACGAGAGCTGGAGAGGTTACTTTCATCCCAAGAGCCTTCGGTTGAGACTATGAAAAGAAAGAGGGTCGACTCCGATGCTCAATCTTCCAAAAGACTCGAAACATCCACTGGTTACCAGAATGGGAACCAATGGCAGGAAATCTCTGCCGGTATGACATCGCAGAACGACTTTCAAAAGCCACAACCGGAGGCCCGAGTATCCTCGACCATCGATGTGAGCGCCATCCCTTTGATCTCATTGTTCCGAGCACATTCAGTACCTTGAAATATTGACAAAAAACTGCGCAGGACTTCCTGGTCAAAGAGTACGAATCAATACTCAGTCCATCGACTGCCCATGGCGCGATCTCAGGTGGTACGCCAGCCGCTGCTAGCATCGATCTCCCAGAACTACCTTCAGAAACCTGGCATCTTCTGGATGTCTATTTCTCATATACGCATTCTTGGCTGCCAATTATTGAGAAGCATGACTTGTTACGAACCTCATATCAATACTCTCAGAACCGCAACATGGGGTCAACCCCAGCATCTGGGGAAAATGCCGTATTATGGGCGGCCATTGCATATGCGAAGTTTCAGCATAGAGCTATAAATAATATCCCACGTGCTCTAGGTAATGTTGGAGAGATGGTGTGGACCGCGGAGAGAATGTACTCGCAAGCAAGAGCCCTCATTCCTAATGAGGAAGGCAATCTTGAACTTGGTAAGCTTTAATTTCGCTCCGTTGTCAGGAAGAGCAGATGCATGAAAGGACACTAATGTTCAATTTGCTTCCTCCTTGCTCTATTCATCCTGCACTTCTAGGAACTTTGCTCACCACTATATATCATTCTTTTGAACACTTAAGTTAACAAATTTCAGGTCACGTGCAGGCTCTCCTGATTTTAACTCTCTCAAATATGGGTATGGGTCATTATAGCCGTGCTTGGTCATTGGTTGGCCAAGCTGTCCGAGCTGCAATTGATCTTAAGCTTGACCATCCTGTAGAGCTTTCTTCGAATTCTGTAAGGTCCCGTTCGAGATCGAAGCATGTCTTCCTGGGCTGTTTCGTGCTCGATACCTTGATTTCAGCTCGTCTGAAACGCCGGCCACATTTGAGATCGGACGGTATCGAAGTAGTCGGGCTGGTCGAAGAGGATGGCTTGGAAGAATGGGATCCCTGGGCCGACTGCCTGAACGTGCGCAGGGGTAGCAGCTCCCGGGTCCCAGCTGCGATTCTCAGCACTTTCAATCGGCTTATTCAGTTGCTGAAGTCTTTAAACGATGCTGTTTGTGTGCCTCCAGGTGCCAATTACTTGCAAGCTAGTACGACTTTGCAAGACAAGTTGCATATCTGGATTCAATCACAGCCTGGCTCATTGTTTGACTTCATCTCGAACGATGGCGAGCCATCGACACTCTTACTTCCACATCAGAACCATCTGTATAATATATACTTCACGACGCTTGCCACATCGCAACTGCTTCCACGCAGCAACGAACATGAAGCAGTGGATCTGGAACCATGCACCAGATCCGCGAAGCAAGTAGTTGGGCTTCTCAACCAACATTCGAACAACTTTGTAGGTGATGTCCCTTTCCTGTTTCTATTTATCACGTCGTATCTTCCCCCATTGGCCCAAGTTCTCCCCGAACAACCATCATCGAGCAACTACTGACTTTACCGTTACCAAAGGGGCTTTTGATAGTCCCCCCAACCTATGAGTACTTCGTCAAAACAGCATACGATGTTGTTCATACTGTCCAGAGCAGCATTGAGAGTACGCATATAACTCTCAATGATTGGAAGAGGAATCTGGACCACTGCCTTGATGCCATGGAATCAGCTTGGCCTGTTTTCGAAACCTTCAAATCTTCCATAACCTACCAAGCAACTTCAGAACCTCGGCGACACAGCCAAGTTGCTTTCGACTTGATAAGTGGCATCAGCCAAGACACTGATACCCCCACGTCCGGAGGGAAGACACCTCAAAGTATAGCAAGTCATGAAACGATGAATTCTCACAGTCCTCAAATATTTAGGACAATAACCAGGCCTGAGGCCTCCACTCCGAGGAGCACAATGCAGTCGATGAAAGCCCGGGCACCACGGAGCTCGTCTTTCGGACAATCGTCAGGCCACGGGCTACCACAGAATCCTCTCAATATGTACGAAAATGCTTACGCCCCGTATCAAAACAAGCGCCCTTCCACGTCAACTGATAAGTCGCCCGCCGCTACGACGAGCTTACAACCACAGCCTTCATTTAACATTCCGCCACCAAATAACCCACAACTGCATCGCTCATTGACTATGAGCTCTGCAGACGTAGAATTCGATCCCATGTTTAACGAGCTCATGCGGCTCGATGCGACGGAATGGTGAGTCGAAACCTCTCCCTCCTCTTCCCAATTGTTCCCAATCAAACAAGAACATTCCTCTTCAATCGTCCCGAAGCTGGCGAGAACATTCATCTTCTCCAATTATCCCCAATCTAACAAGATCATCCAGGTCCGGCAACTGGGACCAAAGCCTCATGAACCTAGGCTTCACCGAGTCCGACAACATGAACCAAGATTTCTACGCCTTCTGTCAGGAGCCCGATCCCCTACAACAGAACAATGTTTTCCAGCAACTGGTTGCCAACTCCAATGCCGAGACGACGAATTTCTTTGACGCGAGTGGGAATGTATTTGGTGGGGTGGGTATGACACCTGGGTTTGGAGGATTAGGAATGGGAGTGGCAGTGGGTGACGAGAATGAGGGGATTGAGGCAGGGCAGATATTGCAGGCGCTGAGTGCGGCCGAAGAGCAGAGGACGATAGGGAGAGGTGGTGGATAAATAACAAAAAGCTGTTGGATATTATGAGTTCTGGTATCTCACCATAGAGTGGAACATTAATTGTCTGTGCATGAATATAAATATTGCATACTGGGTCAAGATCCTTTCAACTATCATCCTCTCTAGAGCGAAGAGCTCATAGTAATGCCTTGCACACCAAATCCACAAGTATATATGATCAACAGATCGCTGAACCCCCTGCCCGCTGTCGGAAGAACTTACAGCCCCTCCGTCCCCACAACCCCACTGCTGACGCTTACACTCGCCTTGCATCGGACCTTTCTTTCCCACTATCAACATCCCACTACACCTCACTGTCCAATTCAAACGCCAAAATTACAGAATCACGAAAGTCCTTCCACATCTTACTCCAATTGACCTCCCATACCATTGGACACCAATACAAAATGACCAAAACCTTTACAGAAGCAGAACTGAAGGATATTTATGTCTTTGCACTAGATCTCGGCCGGAGAGCAGGAAAGATCCTCATTGATGGGGTGGAAAAGAGGACGGGTGCGGCCAGCGGACGGGAGATGGGCAAACAGGAGGAGAAGATGAATGCAGTTGATATTGTTACGCAGACGGATTTGGGTGAGTCGCTTGATCTGGGGAGGAAGGAGGGGCTAATCACGTGAAACAGATGTTGAAGCGTTCGTGAAGGATGAGATTAACAGGAAATATCCGGATCATAAGTTTGTCTTTCTCTTCCTTTCCTCTTTCCTCGTCGGATGGACTTGTGGGTTGTGGTTGAGTTGAGTGGTGGGACATGAAATAAAGGAGGTTGAGATGAATGAAAAGCAAGACTTACAAACCCCCCAGATTCATCGGCGAAGAAACCTACTCCTCCGGCTCCTCAAAACAATACCTGATAGACTCGTCGCCAACCTGGGTTGTGGATCCCTTGGATGGAACAGTAAACTACACGCATCTATTCCCCATGTTCTGCGTCTCGATCGGCTTTGTCCTCTCCGGTGTCCCTATCATCGGAGTAATCTACCAACCTCTCCTCGATACCACTTATTCTTCCTTGGTAGGATATGGAGCGTGGCAAGATGACGCGAGTGAAAAGAAAGAGAGGAAGAGGTTACCGTTGGTTAATAGTCCGAAGGCGGTGTTACCGAAAGAGGCGCCGAAAGGTTGTATTTTTAGCTGTGAGTGGGGGAAGGATAGGAGGGATACGCAAGGGGGAAATATGTGGAGGAAGGTTAATAGTTTTGTGAATATGGCGGCTGAGATCGGAGGGCGCGGGGGGAAAGGAGGCATGGTTCATGGTGTAAGGAGTTTGGGAAGGTTCGTATTTCTTGATTCCTGAAACGGTCTTAGAAATTCGCAGCAGAAAAAGAGTTGTGGGCTGATTCATGATTAACTTGATGTCAACAGTGCGACGCTCGATCTTGCCTATGTAGCAGCGGGATCCTTTGACATCTGGTGGGAAGGCGGATGCTGGGAGTGGTAAGTTCTTTTCCATTTCTCGGCCGGGTATCCTGCGCTCACTTGTGCATCACAGGGACGTCGCAGCTGGGATTGCGATTCTGAGGGAAGCCGGGGGGCTCATCACATCAGCCAATCCCCCGCCGAATCCTGAGACCGACCCCATTGAGGAGGTCAGACTAGGGAGTAGGCTGTATTTGGCTATTCGACCGGCGGGGGATAGTGATGGGGAGACGGGCAGGCAAGCGCAGGAGAGAGTGGTGAGAGAGACGTGGAAGAGGGTTCAGGGGCTGGATTACTCACGGCCTGGAGCCTAAAGGAATGGGCTGAAGGCTTGATGTGTTTATAGATTGTTAATTAAAAAACCCTGAACTCCGTGCTAAAATATCCAGTCTGTCTAGTACGTACACTGTACTCTGAATCCTAGATAATGTTCTCCTCCTCGTTGACTTGGTCCAAAACAACGTTCGATATCCAACTCAGATCACTCATAGATGAGGCTTCGATACTTCAGCCGCGATAACCTCCTTCACTCTCTCCACAGGCAACGTAGAAACCTTCCTCCTCAGCCACACCTTATCCTGCTCCAACCCCTGCCAAATCATAGCCTCTACACCACCAATAACCTTCCACCCAGCATTCCTCGCAAGAGCATCAATAGCCGTATTCGGGCTCGGGTGATAACACATTTCCAAAATAGCCCCTTTTTCCTTCTTCCCCAACATCGTCTCGATGATCTTCCTTGCCGTCCACTCGCTCTCACTCTTTGGAGCAAAATCAGGAATCGCGCTGACAATGACCTTTGGTCCTTCCAACTCCTCCGCTTCGGCAACGGATGAGATATATCTCAATCCGTCGCCGAAACCTTTGCTGTTGCATTCAGCAATTACTTGGTCCACTTCGGATTTATCTCTGTTGACGAGGTAGATATCCGAGCAGCCGAGGAAGTGCTTGAGTGCATAAACAGCCGCACGACTCGTGCCCCCTCCGCCGATAATCATTCCGGGTTTGCCTTCCATATTTTTAGCATCTTCTTTGCTGACATTTTGCAGGATGGCTTCCCGTATCCCAATGCAGTCTGTGTTGGTGCCACATAGAAGTCGTGTCCCATCTGGAGCCGAGCGGAGGAAGATCGTGTTGATGGCTCCAATTGCTTCTCCTTCAGGGGTCAGGACGTCGAGATGAGGAATGATGGCTACTTTGTGAGGCATCGTTACTGCTGCTCCGTAGAACTTGGGCTCTCGAGCGAGGGCTAGACATGCTTCCAGGTTCCGAGATTCGTAGAGGAGGTATTGATAGTTGAGCTTAAGGGCTGAGTAGACTGTGTTGTGAAGGTGTGGTGACAGTGAATGTGCTATCCCGTAGCCGAAGAGGTAGCTCACTTTGTCCAGGTGTGCGATTGAGGGTGCTGGAGGAGGTACGGCCTGAGCTTCATTGTGAGGTTGTGGCTGGGACATTGCGAGATGTTTCTGTTTGAAATCCAAGGGAGAGCCCGGCGTTCCGGTCGTGTAGATTATGAATTTGACGCCAAGTGAGTGGACAACTTCCAGTATGAATTGAATATCTAATATTGGGATAGGGACTGGACCGTCTGTTGGTAGAGAATAAATCGGAAGCAAGATTGAGGTTTGCTCTTGCAAAAGAAAGGCTCTTATGAAAAGAAGCAGACGGAGGCCTCTTCAGCTCGGCTTGGAAGAGAGTATAGCAGACCTCGGAAGCAGTTTCAATATGACTACACAAGAAACACTGCAGAAGGTCGGAAGAGAACCAGGGTCAGCCTCGCGAGAAGATGAAAGTAAGGTCACTTGGCAAGAAATGCAAAGGAGGGGCTGTACCCGTGCACAGTACATGTCATACTGGGCATCGTGCATTCTTGTAATTCTTTACCCGTCACTTGATCGGGGGTGTGGGGTTTGTTGAGGGTGTGAAGAGTGGGAGAAGAGTGGATGTACGGAGTACAGTGCCTCGCTCCGCCCCTCCATACGCCGACGGGAACACCTCGGGGGCCTTTCCAGACCCCGACCCAGTGAAACATTTCTCGCCGGCGCTGCCGGAATGACAAACGATCAACACGCCAGCGCGCACCTGTAGTTGATATGTGTCAAAGCTGACATCTGCTCAATTGACGATTGTGACGAGGAATCAGGGTTCTTAGTTCTCAGCTTCCAAAAGTCCAGACTCGATTGTAGGGTTGGGCATCGCGAATTCTGAAAGAGTTCTTCAAGCGAAGTGTCAGTTCTTCATCCACGATGTTTCTGGTGAGAGCTCATGCGGCAAGGATGCGCCGCCCGATATCATGACATGCCTTTTCCAGGCCTAATTGGTCATCTTCTCACTCTGCTTGGCCTGTCGGGAGAATTTTCTGCCCCAAAGTTGGCGTCTCCACACCCGAAACGGCGTGCAGATGGCGAGTCAGTGGACGCACTTCAGCGGGCCGGTCCCTGTTTGCTTGGTGTTTGCCGCTCCCCAGAGATCTGAGGCTCCTCGGTGCTTTGGGGGTCGATTATCCCGCCTCCTTAAAAATGGAGTATAAGATAGGTGCTCCGTTGCGAGTTGTCTTATCCCTTCCCATTCATTCTCAGTATTCAGCTCTTTTTTGGGATTCTTCATCTACCACTGCAAGTTAGGGTCGAAGAGACCTCTGAAGAGTTTTCCTGACTCGTTTCTGTTTTCAACTCCACAGGGCTTCTTAAAAAGGGGAGCTTTTCGTCGTCCAAGATGAGTATCCTAAGTCTTCAAGAAGATCGGCCCACGCCAAAATGCGTTTACAACTACCGAGTGTATACTTGCGCAGCAGTGTAAGCCTCATGCCCCAAAGTGGACGAAAATGATTTTAATCAGTCAATAGCGCAGCATTCTGCGCGGTGATGATTGGATATGATTCTGCATTTATCGGAGGATCTATTGCTTTAGCCTCCTTCAAAACTGAATTCAACTGGGCGCAATACTCGAAAGCAGAATCCGACTTGATCTCCGAGAACATCGTTTCATGCTACCAAGCTGGTGCCTTCTTCGGTGCATTCTTCGCCTATGCTGCTGGTCACTACCTTGGACGAAAGAAGGGTCTCCAAGTCTTCTCTTCTATTTTCATTCTTGGAGCTGGACTCATGCTAGGCGCAACCGGACAGAGAGGTCTGGGTCTGCTATACGCCGGAAGAACCCTTGCCGGTATTGGAGTTGGCGTCGCGTCGAATCTTACCCCTATCTATATATCTGAGCTGGCACCTCCTGCTATTCGAGGACGACTCGTCGGACTCTATGAGATGGGTTGGCAAATTGGAGGTGTTGTGGGCTTCTGGATCAACTATGGGGTCTCTACGACCATGAAGCCATCAAGAGAACAGTGGCTCATCCCATTCGCAATCCAACTCATTCCAGCTGGCCTAATGTTCATCGGCCTCTTCTTCATCCGTGAGTCTCCACGTTGGCTCATGAGCCGTGGTCAACGCGCCAAGGCCCTCAAGAACCTCTGCTGGATCCGAAAGCTCGACACCAACGACGTCTATATGCTTGAAGAAGTCTCAGCTATCGATGCCGCTCTTGAGCACCAACACGCTACTGTTGGACTCGGATTCTGGCAACCATTTAGAGCCCTCGTCAATGACCGGAAAGTTTCCTATCGTTTCTTCCTCGGCTGCTCCCTCTTCTTCTGGCAAAACACCTCCGGAATTAACGCCATCAACTACTACTCTCCAACTGTCTTCAAATCGATTGGTATCACGGGCACAAATACCTCGCTCTTCACTACCGGTATCTTCGGCATTGTCAAGGCCCTCGTAACCATCATCTGGCTCTTCTTCCTCATCGACAACCTCGGTCGACGAAACCTCCTCATGTTCGGTGCCTTCGGCGGTGCCCTCTGCCTCTATTATGTCGGAGCGTACATCAAGATTGCAGACCCATCCCATCACCCCACCGCAAACATCACCTCAGGCGGTATTTCAGCTATGGCCTTCTTCTATCTTTGGACCATCTTTTACACGCCCTCCTGGAACGGCACACCCTGGGTATACAACTCAGAGATGTTCCCGCAGAACGTGCGAACCCTTGGCCAAGCCTTCGCAGCAGCATCAAACTGGCTCTTCAACTTTCTCGTTGCGCGCTTCACGGCCCAAATGTTCACCGCAATGGGCTACGGCGTGTACTTCTTCTTCGCTTCGCTAATGCTGTGCTCTATCGCCTTCGTGTTCTTTCTGCTACCTGAAACAAAAGGTGTGCCGCTTGAGAGTATGGACCGCTTGTTCAGCAAGGATCTGAAGCCAAGGAATGCGCATAAGGTTGTGATGATTGAGTTGAGGGAGGATGAGGAGCAGTTTAGACATAATGTTGAGGGGAGCGGGATTGGGTTGGATAAAGATGAGATGGGGGAGAAGGCGGCGCATGTTGAGGAGAGTGTTTAAAGGATTATCGAAGCGTTTTGGGCTGGGTTAGAAAGACTTGGGTAGAGATGGGCTGCATGAAAGGGGGTACATACATGTTAGATTGTACAGTATATCTTACGACTTAGACGAATCTCGTTACGAATAGGTGTGTATAAAAATAAGATCCATCGTATTGAAACATTTTAGAAGATTGTGTGCACTTCTGAAGCGATAAGGGTTCGGGTCGGATAGCTTTATTGACTTTTTCTATTCTGAACAAGCGAGATCGGGGGTCACTTTAATATATCAAAATAAGCATTTTTGGTGCAATGAGGTCTCTAGTCGTAAACTTGGCGCGAGTTAAGTTTCTGGGCGTACACTTGAATCAAGTAAAGTAGTATGTGCTCGGCTCTAACTTCTCCTGAGGTAGCGAAAACTATCTACTAAGGGGGTAAATTGAGTAACGGCGTGTGAGGATGATATGCTCTGCCACAAGTAAACCAAGCGAAAGCTGAGTTTCTTGGTCTGAAAGGATTTCTTTTGCTTCTCTGGACTGTCACGATTTTGTGATTTCAAAGTATGGTTACGATTGTATCTTTTTTTTGGGTCCCCGTTTAATCACTTCTAAGCGAGGCACCAGCTGACGAAAATGACCTTGCTTTCAAAGGTGCAAACTATGTATACATCTTCTATGGTTTCATATTCTAGACCTTGATGAATTCCTTTCCTTGATCTCGAACCCGTCGATCTCCATCGCTTCACCACTCGCCATGCTCCTCTTCACAGCCTCACAAACAACCATCGCGCTCAAAGCTTGTTCCCCAGAGCAACTTGGTTCTTTCCCTTCCCTCACCACCTCATAGAAGTGCTGAACCTGTAAATCAAATGGAACCTTCGCTCTATCTACCTCCAAATCCTCCGTCTTCAACACCTCATTCCAACCCTCATTACTCCACCTCTTCGAGTCCGGCACGCTCAAACTGCCCTCCATGCCCATGATCCTATAAAAACCGCCAGCCCCCTCTCCCTTCTCCACATGAGGAATAGTAGGATTCTCGCCCGTCCCAGACTCAAAGTTCCAAGGACTAGGCACCGAATCACTCAATATAAACGTCCCCACCACTCCACCCTGAAATCTCAAGAGGATGGCAGCCCCTTCCTCGGCCTCAAACCCCCTTGTCTTCGCCGTCTCTAATGCACTCACAAGCACGATCTTCCCCAGCAAATACTGAAGTAAATCAACCTCATGAATAAGATTAATCAACACGACACCACCGCTCTCCCCTCTCCTCCACGCCCCGATCCCATTGAAATATTCATCCGGTTTCTTCAGACACCACGTCCCTTGCACCGCAATCACTTTCCCCAAGCTCCCCTCATCGAGCACTTTCTTCGCAGCAAGCAGATATGGATTAAACCTCCTATGATGCCCCACCAACAAGCTCACGCCCTCCCTCTTCGCAGCCTCAATCAAGCCTAATCCCTCCTCTATCCTCGTTGCAATCGGCTTCTCCACCAGGAGCGGTATTCCAGCAGCTATGAGCTCGAGGGATAAGGGGACATGTGTGCTGTTCGGCGTGCAGATTATTGCTGCGTCGGGGCGGTGCGGGGAGGAGAGGAGCAAGGAGAGAGAGGCGTAGTGGGTTGTGTGGAGGGAGGAAGCAAGGGCGGTGCCGTGGGGAGCGGGGTCTACGAGGGCGATGAGGGAGGTATTCGGGTTGGAGAGAACGGACTTGGCATGTCGAGGCCCGATGAGGCCGCCGCCTATGATTGCTATGTTGAGTTTTGAGGAGGATGAGGGAATTAAGGTGGTCATTGTGCTTGCTGTGGGATTAGAGGAGTGAGGCAAGGTCTCTTTCGTTCCAAAGCTGTACTAGAAAGCACAAAAGAAGTAGAAAACAGTGAGGAAGAAAACAAGAGAAGCTATTGATAAGCTTTACCTATTCAATACTTGTTACCTTGTGCTGGTGAGATACTACTAAATCCAAGCCGAGTTCGCGGGGCGGGGGATGGAGGCACTCCCCGCACTTCCCCGTGCCTCTTTTATTCCCGAGTCATTCTCTGAGACTGTTGCACATCTGCATGAATAATCCCGATGCTTTCGTTGGGGAATTCTTGGGGTGTACCAGGAAGAGGAGAGGAGATGGGCGTTGGCATGATGTCTTGGCAGATCTCTCGCTTGACGGTTCAATTTTTTCCCGCCGGAAAAACACTCAACCCTGGGACGATTGTCCTCCTTTTGCCGATGTTCACCTCCACCATCTCCATTGCAAGAGCCAGAAACGACCCAATGTCGTGCATCAAAATGACGACTGGACTGCGTATTCTAGAAGGATTTCCGAGCGCGATTGCTTATCTCTCTGCGGTCTAGTTTCAAGGTCGGTGCAAGGTCACTGGCCGAGAAGCCCGAGGTGGAAAAAGGGGGGATGGGCAAAGCCGTGGATAACCCTCTTAATGCTTTAACCATGTTCTCCACCTGAGAAGTCTTGGAGATGGAGAAGGGTGAGATACGTTGATAAGCGTCTTGGAGTTCTTGTGGCGTGGAGACGGGTTTCTTCTTTCTTCTATTATCTCTTACTTGTGTGTAGTCTTCCTTGACCTCCTCGCAAATTCCCTTTGAATAGATTATCTTGTGAAGATCTCCGAAGACTAAGACTTCACCACGTTACTTGAGGCTCAGTCCCATCTTTAAGTCTTCTTGTATCCACTTTCAATTCCTGCCTATCACTTATCTGTGAACCTTCCCTACATCAAGTTTCCCACGGCTCTCCCGTCCTCAACCTCCGAATTCACTGTCACTTCTGACTTCACATCACTGTCCAAAGATCGATATCAACACGTGTATATAAAAATCAGTCACAGAGATGTCTTACAGACCAGCAATCTGCAGCATGTCCCTCGGTGTAAGTCCATTCGCCCCCCTCTATCTTCCTCCCGATCTTTGACTAACACTCCCCAGCGTGCGTGGGCACACCACATCTCCCCCAAGTTCACCGCAGCAGCCACCTCCGGGCTCCCAGCAATAGAAATCTTCTTCGAAGATCTCCTCTACCTCGCCTCCAGCTTCGCCGGCGGCGCCACACCTTCCAACCAGATCCTGGCCGCACACCAAATACGCCGATTATGCGACTCGCTCCACCTAGAAATCATGGGCATAGGCCCCTTCAACAACTGCGAGGGCCTCCTGGACCCCGTTGCCAAAGCAGCAAAGCTTCAGGAACTTAACCTCTGGTTCGAGATCGCGCGGATATTGGGTACAGATGTAATTCAGATCCCTTGTACGTTTATGACCGAAGGCGTTACTGGCGACATCTCGATAGTTTCGAAAGATTTGAGAGAAATTGCCGATATTGGAGCCGCACAGAAGCCACCGTTTCGATTCGCATATGAGAATTTATGCTGGGGTACGTTCAACGATACGTGGGAGAAAGCATGGGGTGTCGTGAAGGCTGTCGATAGAGACAACTTCGGGATGTGTTTGGATACTTTTAATATCGCTGGACGAGAATACGCAGATCCTGAGCGGGCAGATGGGAAGGTGGAGAATGCGGACGTGGTGTTTAGAGAGAGTATGAGGAGAATGGTGAAGGAGATTGATGTTAAGAAGGTGTTCTACGTTCAAGTTGTCGACGCTGAGAGATTATCCAGACCATTGGATAAGAGCCATGAGTTTCATGTCGAGGGGCAGAAGCCGAGGATGAGTTGGAGTCGGAATTGTCGATTGTTTTTGTGTGAAGAGGATAGAGGGGGTTATCTTCCTGTGATGGATGTGCTGCATGCGATTTGTGATGAGAAGGAGGGGCTGGGGTATAAGGGGTGGATTTCGATGGAATTGTTTAATCGGAGTTTGACGGTGGAGGAGAGCCAGGTCCCGGTTGAGCATGCGAACAGGGCGATGGAGTCTTGGAGGAAGATTGTCAAGGCTATGGCATGGGAGGATCAAGTTGAAGCTGTACCGGTGTCGAGAAAGCCGATCAAACAGGTCTTGAAGGACAGCGAGGTTGTTGAAATCTCTGCAAGGTTATAGATACGCGTAGGGAGGAAATCATTAGGGGCGTTAAACACATAGGCTACTTAAAGCGAGAGGCAAGACACAGCATATTTGGAGCATCCGCAGTTTTATGTGTCATGGATTCATTCAATCAATCATTTACAAGACGAAAAGTCCTTTGCTGATGTAAGATTACACATCAAGTGAGAAAAGTACCAGTCCTTCAAGACAAGACTCCAGTACACCCGCTCCGCAGCTCTTGGGAACCACAAATATGCCTCAACTGAACCGCCTTATACAGTTCACCACTCAGCCATCTTCCCCGTCTCCTCCGGCCTTGGCTCCATCAAAAACTCCAACCGATCCTCAACCGTCACCCGGCCCTTCCTCTTGCCAATAACGGCGTGTCTAATCGCATCCCTCCAATCCGCAAACCAGACCTCCTCTTCCTGAACGGCACATCTCCTCCCTGGTTCACCTCTCGCGATATCCGCGTATGGCCACACGCTCTTAATAACCTCGTATTTTTTGGTCCCCGTGAAGACTTTGGCGACATTGGAGAAGAATCTGTTGACTTTATCTGGCGAGTGGACTACAACCCGGGAGTGCGTGAGGGGGAACGAGATCTGGACGTGTCCTTTGTAGGAGGTGCTGGAGATGAGGGAGAGGAGGCGGCCTTCGAGGTAGGAGGTGTCCCAGTTTGTTACGATTCTGTCCAATGCAAACCTATTCTTCTCATCAACATTCAAATTTCATGCTCCGCTCCCTTTCCCGTTCCCTTTCTGAGGGAAATGGAAATGAGGGGATATAGGGAAGGGAGACGAACTGCTTTATACCCGCAGAATCCTCACAATACCCCTTACACCAGTCCTCCAACCCCGCCTTCTCCGGAAAATTACTCTTCTTAAAATCCCCCCTATACCCGGTCTCCCCCTTGCCAATCAACTTCACGTAATTCATCCTTCGTTTCTCATCCTCTGGCACAATTAAGTTCATGATATTAACACGGACATCGAAATCTACTTCACTGTTTGTGCTGCCGTAAATGCGGATCGTCGGTTTTGGCGGGATGGAGGCCAGGGATTGGATTAGTTGGAGTAAGGAGGTTGGGTAGGTTGATAATGGGGGCGTGTGGGAGGTTAGTGTTGTGAGGTCGGTGGAGAGCGTGAAGCTGGGAGGTGAGTAGAGTGTGTAGTCGAGTCGAGGAAGGCCTGGGTAGTTGGGTTGGGGTTGAGGGGCTGGAGGAGTGGTCATTTGAGGGCTGGTGGGACCAGAGTACGGGGGAGGGGTATTGGGTCTTTCATCGTCGTGCTCGGTGGGCGTTGAGGATTGTGGTTGTGAGGAGCATCCGGGTTGTGAGATGGGCCGGTGGACGGCGTAGGAGGGCTCGGAGATGCCTTTTCGTGGGACTGAGGGTTGAGAGGAAGACATCTTGCTGGTGGAGGTCTCAATCAAGGTGCTCAATGGAGCAGGATCAATTTCAGAGAGAATGGGAAGAAGAGACGTTGAATTAAAGACGAGGTCTGCCCATGATTTGAGGCTGATCGGCGAGGCTGAAGATATCGGGGACGAATGTGGCGCAGCGTTATATCGCTGCCTAATCCAAGTTGTCGTACCCCTCGCAAATTGGGGCTCTTTTAGGAGTAAGTTGCTTGGCGGCAAAGATCAATTGGAAAAACTAAAGGGTTTTGATTGTATGAGGTCTGAAATTAATCTACCATCATGGTATCATCGCCGCCGAAAGACGGTGGTTCCGGTTCGAGAGGTACCCCTCTGCCTCTCCCCTCCAACAGTTCTCTCCTAACCTCTGGACCGATTTTGGAATGTCCTTTTGTCAACAGGAGATCCAATAACGCCTCTCTTTGGTCTTCGGTGATATCGTTCCTGTATCTTTGTGCAAACGCCAATAAACATTGGTGCCAGATGACTGGTAATCTAATCTCCTTCGATCCTGGTCCCGAAACCCCTCCCATTGCATCTCCAATATTCTCAGGCTTCACACTCGCAGGGTCCACACTGCGAAATCGTAGAAAGTGGAAAACGAGAGCGTCGATGACTTGGTATGGCAGGGCGTACTTTTTCTCCAACAGAGCTCTGATGAAGATATTCGTTGCCCCGCCACCTTCAGTTCCCGCGGACGATTCCTGGGCTGCAATATCGCAAAGTCCTTTGATAGCTGCTGCTGAGTGCAGAACTGGCACAGAGACTCGTACGAGGACCGCGGAAATGATGTGTGCTTCTCGAAGTGTGCAAGTACCGCTTCCGACTAAAGGAAACAGAAATCCCTTAAACCATGCTGCAGGCTTATATAATCCCTTCTTCAAAGCATGGAACAGATGCACGTTCAACTTTTTCGTCTCGTGTATTTCTTCTCGTACTCGTTCAAGGATCACCATCTCCATAAATCGTTGTGCTGTGGTCGGCGTACTCGATACAAAAATCTTGGTTGCTTCGTAGCATGCGTTCGGTGTCCATTTTTCAGGTTGAGTGATTTCGAGGATATCTTCCCAGTGAGGCACGGTGGGAAGGATCTTGAAGGGTTTTGGTAGTTTTCCGGACTTGTATCGCGATAATATCAGACCGATTCTGCATCGAATTAGCAATTGAGGATAGTCTAGCTTTGGGAAGTCATACTTCGAGTACACCTCCACAACCTTCGCAGGTATCTCAAAGTCCTCATCTATCGGTCCAGGCGCATTCTGTGCCCCTCCTCCATTCGCAGCTTGTGCCACCTCATGCGCAGCAATCTTCTCCAATATCAGATCCGCCAAATTAGTCCCAGGTCCTTCATCTGCATCGTCCGCCTCTCCACCCCAACCTGTTCTTAATAAAGGATCCTCTTCTGTCGGAAAGAATTTGCTGAAAGTCTCCAAATCACCCGGGGCCAGTTCTATCTCCTCAACCTCCTCTTCATCTCCCCAAGCCTCAGTATCCTCAAATGTTTCCTCGTCGTCTTCACCGCCAAATCTCGACTCAAAGTCAAAAGCAGTATTTGGCTTCTGGACCTGATTCTCCTCCGCATCCTCATCCGCTAATTCTTGTCCAATTCTCAGGATCTTCCTCGAGGCTTTCGAATCCACGAATTGTTCTCCTTCATCTTGATGTCTGGACTTTCTCTTCCCAGGTTTGTTTTTCAGGGGGCCGATGGCTGTGAGGTCTTCTTCCAGGGGGTTGTGTCGTCGCGCCTGTCGCTCAGCAGATACGGGAGTCATGGCTTTCGGCATTGTGAGATTCTTGGGGAGTTGTGGTGAGATAGAGTTCGAAGATGTTTTGCTAACAATTTTTTTTAAGATAAATTCTGAAAAAGTTGCGATAATGTGGCGCTAAGATAAACGATACTGTAAACCCGCCAAAACTTGATGCCTGAATTTCTGCCTTACCCAGGTCCTACTCCCTCCTCTCTCCTTCTCGCATCATTTTCAACGTCTTTCACCTCAGTAACAGTACTCTACTCTCGGTGTTCCAGAGGGCATACCCGCTTTTTGTTTTCAGCTATATCAACATTGCAATAGGGAAGGCCTTGTCTTGACCTCAATCTCAGCTGATAGCTAACACCTAGCCTTCAATCTTGTGGATCCCAGCGCCGAGTGATTGGGATCTGGTAGCACTCCAGGTTGGTTGTTAATATTTGGAGGAGTTTTGGTACATTTTTCGCTGGTAATAATCCATTCATCTTCCAAACCGCAGTCGGCACAGCAACTATCAAGCAGCGACCCGTCCTCGGGGTGTCCGTGTAAGCCTATAAAAGCCGCTACGAGACTGCATGGTTCTGGTTTCGCGGAGGCGCTCGTTTCGAATTTGTTCTACGCTCAACGCTTCTCATTCAAAGTTAAAAAACTCCTTTAGAAACTGCAAGTGTCCTCCACGGAATTCACATTCTTTGCGGCGCGACAACACCGTCCGATGTCACATATCAGACGGTTGTTGCTAGAGGAAATGCTTTGAGATGGGTGACAAATGAATGATAAGAAACGAGCGAAAAGCCAGAGAAAGACCAACATGCAAGAGCAAGAATGTTTGTACCCGAGAAGGTTAGGTCGCTGTATTTCTCTGTCTCTGCTTTTGCGACTGGATGAAAAGAAAACTTTTTCGCCTTACCAAGTGGTTTAAAGACAACCATCTCGTTCGGACAGACAATCACTTGAGAACCACATATAGTCTGATCTGATTCTGTTTCAAAATTGCCCGAAATCAGGACAATTATTTACTGCGTCTTAAGAGTCTAGACCTTCTCTTCCTAGGCACTGTGTGATGGCGCATTTTATATTCACAGATTAGCAATTGCTACGGAACACACGCCTACTTAGGCACATAGTCTAGAATATGGCTCTCAGTCTGAGCCCACTGGCGAAGGTTGGCAGAGGACATTGTAATATAGCTCTGCTTTGTTCCATCTTAAGCCCCTTTCCACTTCCTACCCCTTCACCCCTCCCAAACAAGCTCAATTTTCTCCCCCTTGACACTACTGTTGAACCACTCATAAATCTCCACCTTCTCCTCCTTACCACCCGGTACCCTCGCACCACTCAGCACATCCCCCTCGACAATCCTCTCCGTGGCCCAATACAACTCCGTCATCGCCAGATTCCTCGCTATACACGCCCTACTCCCTGCCCCGAAGGCAAAGAAACTCCTCCCCATTTCCTCCGTAATCTGGTCCGGGAGCCACCGTTCTGGGATGAAGGAGTATGGTGAGGGGAATACGGTAGGGTTGAAGTGCAGGGAGTAAGCTGAGATGCCGACGATTGCGCCTGCAGGGATGGTGATGTTGGAGAGAGTGAGGCCGGCGGGGGGGACGATGTGTGGGAGGCGGGTGGGGTTGGCCATGCTGATTCGAAGGGCTTCTTTTACTACGGCTGAAAGGTAGGGGAGGGATTGGGCGTCTTGGCGGCTTTCGCCTGCTTGAGCGTTGGTTAGAAGTTCGGTGCGAAGGGTCTCATATCTAATTTTCATGAGCTGAAAGTTAAGAGAGGATTTGAAAAGGAGGGAGACGGACTTGTCAGGGTTCAAGGCAAGCTGTCGGCATATTGTAGCAAGATTCATTCCCGTCGAATCCGTACCCGCGAAAATCAGATCTTTACACTGGGCCTTGACTTCGGATCTCTCCAAACCAATTGCCATCAATCGACCGGGGTAACTCGTCGCTCCTTTTGGAGTAGAAGACACAAGGTTGTCGACGAATTTGTCAACCACTTCCATGGACGTAGTTGTATGTTCATCCGGGACAAGCTTCTCGAGCGCCCATTCAAGGCAGGTGAATGCTGTGTTCGGGAGGTAGAAGAATCGCCCCACGGCCACGAAGGCATCTACGAAGGCGGAGACTGAAAGCCGGTTTCCTTTCTCTGAGGTGGCGTCGTAGTTTTCTTGGAACAGGTGGGTGGAAACAGCGTCAACTGCAAGAGAGCGTGCAATATTGAGGATGTTGACAGGACGCCCGGTCTTAGCTTCTTCTTGCATGCGAGACACCATGCGGTCTACACAGCCATATATTGCTGCTTCGTTCTCCCTTATGCTTTTCGTTGAAAACATCGAAACCACTGCTGTAGCTCTCGGCTTTCGATAATCCATATCCGTCGTTGAGAAAATAGTTTTATGGCCATCGATATCAAAATTCGCGTAACATGGTGCCTTGGTGAAACCTCCTCTTGTGACATAGATGAGTGTTATAGCTTCCGCATCACTGATATCTACTTCATTCGGGGAGACACGAACGTACGGTCCATATTGCTCGTGGAGCTTGTGGATGGTGCTTGCTTCATCCCCAATATATGCGTGGTAGTAGAGCCATAACGAGGTGAGTTTCGGGACCAGAGGTCCTGGGACATGCGAGATTGGATGGAAGATGACTCGATAGATTGAGCGGGCCAGGAGGAGTGTGGTTGAGACCGCGAGAATGGTGAGCAGTGGGTGATTGAGGGTGTCACCCGGCAGCAGATCATGAAGGGACATCGTGTCGAAATGCTGCCAGAGGAATTGATGTTCTTGTGAAATTAGGTTTTTGAGGTCAAGAGTCACAACGTCTTTTGCATCACCCCGCCGGCAAAACGATTTGATATCATGAGTCACAGAGGGATGTAAAGATCGAGATAAGAAAACGTAAACCTAAAACGCCATTCTGTCAGATGTCAACCAACCATCAGAAGCGGGTTTCTTTGTTGATATCATCTTTCCCCAATTTGGGCTATACAGACCTGAAACGTATGAAGCTCAGAATATGCATCGAGGTCTTGGGCGATCAAAACGAGTGTGTAGGTCAGGTGGACATCCACTAGTGCTAGAATAGTCCGTGGCTAAAGAATTTGGCGCAAGCCTAGGCGTGTCCATCCGAGCTCAAATAGAAAAGCGCACTAATAGAAAAGGAACTAGAGTAGAGATGAATTTTTTTAATAAACGTTTATAGGATATTTAATAGTTAATTAAGGAACGCTTTAGAATCTTTATAATAGGCGAATAGTAAATAATAGGAAATTATATAGTAATTATTAGTATAACCGGTTTCCCGAAGGTCATGTGATTTACGTCACATGATTTCCTATATATAGGACATAGGACATGGGACATGCAGGAAATGGGACATGCCGGACACTAGCACTAATTAGTCTTAGCGTATTTAGGGATCACATATTAGAACCTCGATACTATAATCCCTACTTATGAGAATATAACAACTTCACTAACCTATATAATTAGCATTCCACGACTATGTAACGGTACTACGCGTTACTAGTAAACCGACACTAATTAGTTTATATATATAGATTAGGAAGGATTAAGCTATACTTACTTAAGATTCGGTTCCTTAGGGGTAAAGCTATTATTTAAGTTAAAGAGGGGAAATACTATTAACTACTTTACCTATAATTTGGTTTTATAGGGAAGAAAGACACTATTTCTTACTAATTAATAAATAGTTAGCTATTTAACTATTTTTTAACCTTCTTTTACGTCAAAATCAACTTCCTACAACTACCTAAACTCCTAGAAACTTCAATTTTTCAGAACCTCTTTTCCGGAAATTGAGATATTCCACCCCTAAATTTCTTAATCTCTAATAACTACCTCCTATAACTACTTTACGAATGAACCACCCCTCCAAATCACTCTCTTTATGAATTACCTCTTTACGAATTACTATACTTTGGACTAGGTATGAGCCTAGGGAACTACTGCTAGTATAGCGGATGATATCCTCTCTAGATCTATTAAATCGAACCCCGCTCCCTCCTCTATATCTAATAATAGTTAAGATAACTATAGAGAGCTAGTATAGAAATAGAGACCTGGAATTATTATAGCTAAGGCTATAGATAAAGATCTTACTGAATTCGTAAATACTAAGCTATATCTCTACTACCTCTATAAGATAATTAATAATAACCTATAGGAGCTATTTAGATATAACTTTAAGGACTTCACCTCTCAAGCTAACTTTAATAGACTTGACTTTATAGAACTTTAATATCTATATAAAGTCCTTCAATATAGTAGAGTACGTATTTAATAGAATAAGGGCTCTAACTTAATAGCTTATACCTTATTGGCTATTATAAGAGAGAAGGAACTATATATATAGATATAAGAGGATATACTTAAGGCAGAAGTAGATCTTATAAAGGGACCAATTCAATTAGCCTTTATTACTCCTATAGAGAATAAGCGCCTATGACCTCAACCTACTATACCCCTTCTACTACCTCCCACAATTCCACCTCTTCCTCCTCCGACTATTCCTCCTCCTCTACCGCCCCTACTACTATAGTATCCTATACCTCCACCGGATTATATAAGTATAGCACTTGCGAATACCCCTAGAGTAATAAATATAGGTATACTACTATTCCTACTAGTAAATGTACTGGTATTTCTACTACTACCCTTACTACCTCTACTAGACCCGAATATCACCTAATTAGGTTTAGCTACTAGACTTATTACAGAAGTAGCTAAGATCTATATAAAGGAATAGAAGTATAACGGTTCTAATAATAGCTTTAATAATAAACTCATTATCTTCTATAATATCTATTAATATATAGAACTCCCCCTTAGAATATATATATAAGCCTTTCTTACTATACTAAAGGGACTAGCCTAAGACTACTTCTATAGTAACTTACTATCCTACCGCTTATTTAATAACGCCTATATAAGTATCTATAACTTCTTTAAGGGACCCGGATACTACTATATAAACCTAGATAAATGGAATACTATTAATCTAACTACTATAACTACTAAATACCCTAAAAAGAGTACGTTTAAGGCTATTTAGATACTAATTAATAAGCTTCATTAACTATAATATAGCCTTATACCTGCCTTATAAAGTACTAAATTCCTATATAATAAGGTTATTACTACTTACTAAGGTATTCGAGCTTATAGATACGCTATATTAGACCCTCCTCCGGATCTCGCCTAGCTTATTAATAAGCTCTAGTTATTAATTACTATATACGAGAGAGAATAATAGACTAATTCTAGTACCTTCTTTACTAATCGGCGATATTACTCAAATAGCTAGAACTACTAATTTAGTGATTATTAATCCTTAAGCCAAAACTACAGAAATCGAGATAGTTACTCGAATAGCTATAAGCCCTATAACTATGACTATAATTATAATTACGACGACTATTTGGATACTACGAAGTCGTGCTTTATATATAAGAAGCTAGACTACCGCTCCTAGAAGTACCTACTAGAGGAATAAGAGGCTAAAAAGGCCCGATTTAGAGCTAGAAACCTTAGTCAATTTAGTAGTAAGGTATAAACCTCTTAAACCTTCGATAAATACTTTAATAGCACCTACTTATAGTATATGGCTAAAGTTAAGGGAGAACTTAAGAGTAGTAAAGATGAATTAGGTAACGCTTTTAAAGCTCTCCTAGTAGATACGGACGACGAAGACGAAGAGGATTAACCTACTAATTCCTACTTTACTTCTATCAAAAACCTCTTTACTACTTCGGTTATATAAGCCCTTAATATATGAACTCCTAAACTACTAATAATTATAGTAAATAGCCTTATAGATAACCTTATAAAGCTCTCATTTATATACTAACTAATGAGCGAAAATCATACCCTAGAGCTAGACTTAGAACTTAACGGAATACCTATAGAAGATGTCTAGACCTTTATAGTAAGAGGTATATCTAGATATAATACTTAATATTTTTACGGAGTTATAATCGATACTAGAGTAGCTAAGTTTTCAACTACTAGTCTCAATTAGTTTAAGGCTCTATAGTATACTAATAATAGCCTTATTCTCGACGAGAGTACTAAGGGTCAAGTTATAGTCTAATTTAGTATTAGATCCTCTTCTTCTATTAGATCTATAGTAGTAAAAACACTAATTAGGTAAGTATAATTCTATATTATACTTATAAAGACTCTATTTCTCCTTAGCTTAGCTAATATAGATAAGCTATAAGTCTATTTTAATAACCTTACTAATTATATTATTACTCCTACTAGATATTATATACCTATTATATGACGTTTCGGTCACTGCTTTCTACTTTAGAATACTATATTATAAAGCTTTATTTCTAAGTTATTTACCTATAATCCCTACTTTCTTATAGAAGTTGAATTATAATAATTATATTATTAATTTAGTTATCTATTAGTTAATAAGCTCTAGAATATCCTAGAACAAGCTAGCTATGATATTAATATAGAAGCCCTAGAGTATCTTATAAAGTACTATAAATACTATTAAAAGAATAGAGTATCCCCTAAATAATTCAGATTTAACTTAAGAGATAATATAAGCTTTAATTTCTCGATTATCGTCGATATCTTCTATATCTCTAGGAAGCCTATACTTTATATAGTCGACGAAGGTACTAAATACTATAGGGGCTATTAGCTCTAGAATATTAGTACTATATATACCTAGGATGCCCTAAAGCTATATTAGATTAATACCTATTTAGGTCCTCTTAATTAGATTATTATAGACGCCAGAAAGTAGTTTATAAGTAAGGAGTTCACTTAACTTATAAATACTATAGGAACTAAGGTGAAAATTGTCCCTATAGAAGTATACTATTCTATAGGAATTATTAAGCGCTACTATAGCTTAATTCAATACACTTACCTAATTATTATAACTAAAGTCAAGGGAATTACGAAGGAAATAGTACTATAGATAGCCTTTAAGGCTCTAAATAATACTATAGGCATTAGTAGTATAGTTCCTATACTCCTAGTTTATAGTATACTACCTCGATTAACTAAATATAACCCACTATTACCTTTAGTCTCCTAGTAATTAGCGGCCCTTAAGAAAGCAATAGCAGAGATCTAGAACCTATAAGCTAAGTGTTAAGTTAAAGACACTCTAAATATATGAAATAGATCCTCTATAACTAATATCTATAACCTTATACTAAATTTGAATATTCTAGTATAGCGCGAGGGGAATACTAGCTAGAAGAGTAATTAGGAGAGACTATATAAGCTTATAGCTATAGATAGAGAGTCATATATACTAGCTTTACTACGCGGTAATACTACCTTTTAATTAACCTCTATAAAGCTATTCTATAAAGGAGATATAAAGATTAATAATGAACCTAAGTATAATCCTAAGCTCTATAATCCCAAACTCTATAATAAAGACGAAGGTAATATAGATATAATTCCTCCCGCTATTCTACTAAAGTATAGTAAAGGATAACCCTATAAGTACCCTAATATAATAGTATTCTTATAAGATAATAATAATGGCTTATATAACAATTCCTATTAAGCTAAAGTCGCTAGCCTTCTAGAAAAGGGTATATTTAAGGTTAGTTCTAGATCTTAGGTACTAGAAGGGGTATATATCTTTAATTCCTACTTCGTCGACGAGATTAAGAATAAGAGTATAGAAAAGGAGTATAAGAAGTTAAGACTAGTTATCTAAGCCTATAATAATAGTAAGAAATATATAGTATTAATATAATTACTAATAATCTAATATATTAGCTAGAGAGTTATCCTCTATATTACTACTATAACTATAGATACTTTAGGACTATATTTACGGGATATATTATAAGCCTATATCTAATTATCGACTCTACTAAATCGCGATTTCTATATTAACCTACCTCCTAAGCTTATAAGAGAGCTAGATCTAGAGGATAGTTTAGTATTAAAAGTCGTAAAACTACTCTATAGAGTACTAGAAGCTAGAAACTACTAGTTTAAGACCTATTCCTCTCATTATATAAATGAGCTAGCTATAAAGTAATTAATATATAACCCCTACCTCCTCTATAGTAATCGTCCCTTCGGAATTATTAGCCTTTAGACTAACGATACTCTATTCCTCGGAGACGACGACTTCGCTAAGGTAAAGTATCTAAAGCTCCTAGAGGCTAAATTCCTAGCTAAGGAGTACGAATATCTTATAACTAACTACGACCTTAAGTTTAATAGAGGTATTATTTACACTAATTCTACTAGTATTACCCTTATATAGGAATACTAGTATAGTAACCTCTACCTAGTAATAGCTAAGAATATAACTATAATAAGTAATAGAGGTATTATATATCGAAACCTTATAATTAAGGAATAATACATTACCTAGTGAGCTTAAGGAGTATATATCGTATTAACTTATTAACTAGAGGCTTCATATAACTACTTAGTAGTTACTTAAGCTATTAAACCTATAGAAACTAATATTAAAGCCCTTAATAAGCGTATTTAATAGTAAATCGAAAATACTACTAGAGGACTATATTTCATTAAGCTAGATAAGGAGTCCCTATACCTAATTATCTTTACGGATACCTCCTTTATAGGTAATTGAGACTTCTCCTCTTAGATTAGATATGTTCTAGTCCTAGCGAATAGCTCTAGATACGCTAATATTATCTACTAGTTATCTATAAAGTATAAGAGAGTTACTAGAAGTATTCTAGCTTCTAAACTATATAGTATAGCTTACGGTTTCGATATAGGCGGCTTAGTTAAGACTATAATTAATAGAATACTCGAAATAGAAGTCCCGCTAGTTATCTATATAAATTCGAAGTCCCTCTATAAATACCTAGTTAAGCTAGGAACTATACGAGAAAAGCGACTTATAATCGACGTAATATGCCTCTACTAAGCTTACGAATAACGAGAGATCGCGGAAGTTAAGTAGATTAAGGGAGAATTAAATCCTACTAACTTAATAACGAAATCGAAGCCCTCGAATACCCTCAAGTATCTAATTAATATAAATACTATATAATTAGATATTAAGGAATAGGTTAAATATAAATAGGGATATATGGAATAGAAGGAATAGATATATGAAATAGGAGGAATGAGTATATAGAGGGATATTATTACGGGCCAGGCCTTTATATAAAGAAGACTAGTGGTTCGATTAACTAAATAGAATTCTCTAAGGAGGAAAGAGAAGAGAAAGGAAAGCGAGGACGGGAACTGTATTCCTTAAGGCGTCCGAGCTTCCTAAGTAACGCGTGGTTACTCTATTAACTAAAGGGGGCGTATCATATGACTACGGACATGTCCGAGATTATATGACCTGAGCGAGGCTTCTAGCTAAGTATATCGATTAGGTCTCGACCCGTTATATTACCCCCCTCCTTACCCGCGAATACTAGCCCTATAAATACGTGAGTAAAACTTCCTTCTATCTAATACTCTCTTCCTAAGCCTCTAAAGCCGATATCTCCTCTAGTATAGAGTATAGCTCTCATATAGGGTAGGTGTAGCCCTTCTATTTCACAAGTAACTTCCTTAAGACTCCCCGGCCTCATCTTACGTACTTCTCATCGAGGATCCGCTCGATTTCGTACTCGTCTTCGTCTCCTATAAGCTATAGTTATAGCTACGAGTCGTCCTAGGACTAATACGGTAGCGGGTCTATTATAGCTAGCTAGAGGAGCTTACTATAGAATATATTATAGATTCCTAGAGGTATATTAAGCCGAAAACTATAACTCCCTATAGCTTCTACTACTATATACTTAGTATACTTCGTATCGAGCTTCTTAGTTAGTCTATCCGTCTATATATTCTAGAGGTTAAGCTATACCTTATCCCTAACCTTGAACTCCGGGGCTTAGTCTCTCTTCCGGTTCGTTACTTCCTCCTAAAGCTATTAGGCCGTCGCTATTACGGCTTACGTATACTCTCGTATATCGCGGAGCTTATATATAATATTATCCGCTATCTAGATAAGTAATACTCCTCTACCTTCCTCACTAACTTCGTCCTAGAGCTAGACCGGCTCTATATAGTATCTATAGGATAGAAAGAAGGGGCTAACCCCCATAGAAGTGGTGTCCCGGTTATTAATCACTAGTTTAGTATACGGTAGGAGGCTTGTCTAGTTTACTTAGTCGTAATCTATAAAGGTATAGAAGAAGGTCTCAATTATCTGATTTATTCTTTCTATAGACTTATTTATCTCGGGGTAGTATACTATAGATAATCGTCGAGTAATCCCTAGTAGCTTATATACCCTTCCCTATAGTGCTCCTATAAACTACTTCCCCTGGTTAAATACTATAGCCCTTAGGAGCCTATATTAACGATAGTAGGTTTTCGCGAACTACTTCGCTATTATCTCTACTATAATATCCCTCATAGCCTTAAGTATTACTCCCTTTCCTAGGTAGTCTATAATAATTATTATATTAGTATACCCTTCGCTTAATAGGAGTTCTACTATAAAATTAATCGAGATCTCTTACTAGATCTAACTCGGGATAAGGAGGGGCTTTAGGAACCCTTAACGGCAGTTCCTCTATACCTTATTCCTTCCGTAAGCATCGTAGTTTCATATGAACTAATATACCTACCTTGATATATTTAGCTAAAAGAATTATCGTAAGAGAAGAGCGCCCGTAATATCTCGTCCTAGGTAACTACACTAAATCGAGTCGTGTGTCTACTAGATTAGCTCTATATAGAGCTCTTCCGAGTCTAGAACTTATCGTTACCCCCGGAATAGTAGTTATCCGGACTAGGATAACGAGTACTCCCCTATTAATACCTTAATCTTTAAACTAGATAAGAAGACACATTTTTCCTCTTATATTACTTTAACTATAGCCTAATATAGCTCGTCCCTCTCTTAGGCGTCTTACTATAGCTTCTTAAGCTTATCTTAGGTACGATTTTCCGCTCATTGCCCTATATGCCCCTTACTAGAGTAGTCTTCTCCCGGACTTTAGCTTCTTAAGCCCGGCTCAGGAAGAGTCTCTTACTCCTCGAAGACCTATACCTTATCTCGTCCCTTCCCTCGATACTCCTAGTCTTAATCTTCTAAACTAGGCTCTAAGACTAGAATAGGCTTCTCCTTAGTTTGTCGTCTTACCTATACTAGTACTACGAGGATTATATCCTTAGGGAGGTCGCTTAGGGTCTCTAGTTTTAGTAGTTATAATGTCCTTAACTACTAACATTTATCTTCTTCTCTAGTAAGTAAGTCCTATTCTTGTCTTAAGAGTATATTCGCTTATTTATTATCTTTCCCTAGAATATACGAGATCTTAAAATTATATTACGAGAGGATTAGGGACTACCTTATTTACTATTCTATAAGCTTCTATACTATTATAAAGTACTCTAGGTTCTTGTAATCTATACGAACTTCGAATTAATATATACTCTTTAGTTCTATATCCTATTCTTCTAAGTAATAAATAATTACTAGTATCTCCTTATTATAGATCTCGTAGTTATATTCTATAGGGTTATTCTTCTTCGAAAAGAATATATAAGGTCATAAGACACTCTCCTCGTCGACTTATATAAGGATACCGCCTATACTTTACCTAGAGGAATCTATTTCGAGGATAGTCTCTCGGTTATAGTTAAACTATACGAGTATTAGGGCTAAGATAAATATCTTCTTAAGCTTCTAGAAAGTAGTCTCTACCTAGTCCGTCTACGAGAATACCCGGTCCTTATATATGAGGTTAGAGAGTAGTCGAATAATCTCTGAGAATTCCCGAATAAAGTACTAATAGAAATTCGTAAACCCTAGGAAGCTCCTTATACCCTTAACTAACTTAGGGGTCTCTTAACTTAGGATAACTTCGACCTTCGCTAGGTCTATACTAATACCCTTCCCGGCTTCTATAATAAACCCTAAGTACTTCGTTAACTTAATCTCAAATTCGTACTTATTAATATTAAGCTATAATCCTACCTCTTTTATTTACTAGAGGACCTTCTATATATATTCATAGTACTCCTTTCTCGACCCCGAGGAGTAGACTAAGATATCGTCTATATATATAGAGTAGAATTCGTCTAGGAAGTCTCTAAGGGCCTAATTAATATACTTCTAGAAGTACTCGGGGTATTCGCTAGGCTAAAAGGGGTTACTAGCTATTCGTAAGAGTCTATACTATATACGGAAAGCTATCTTCTACTCCTCTCTTTTAGTATACGAATCTTATAGAAGGTAGCTATAATATTAAGCTTCGTGAACTATTT